>APFE031442991.1:20995-34774 GCA_000404065.3 Pinus taeda
GCACTTTTCAGATTTACTATCCAACTTGGTTCATTTCTCCTTTGGAACATGTACATATGCATCACATCCAAATACTCTCAGATGTGAAAGAGAGGGTTTCTTACCAGTCCATACCTCATGTGGAGTTTTATCCTCCAACGCTGATGAAGGTGATTTGTTGACCAAGTAACGTGCTGTCTCTACCACCTCTGCCCAGAATTCCTGTCCTAACCCGACATCATTGAGCATGCTTCTTTCCCTTTACATCAACATCTTGTTCACTCTTTTTAAAACTCCATTTTTCTCAGGTGTATATGGAGTAGTCTTTTGCCATGCTATGCCACACTTCTTATAGAATTCGACAAATTCCTTACTGCAAAACTTTCCACCATTATCTGTCCTCAACACCTTTATCTTCTTCTTTGTCTGGTTTTCCACCAGAGCCTTGAATTATTTAAACCTATCAAAGACTTTAGATTTATTCTTAAGAAAATATATCCATGTATTCCTTGAGAAGTCATCTATAAATGATACATAGTACATAGACTTATCCAATGATGGAACCTTCACAGGTCCAAACACATCACTATGAACAAGCTCTAATATATGTTTCGCCCTCTTACCACTAGAGGGGAAACTCACCCGATTCTTCTTCCCATATACACAATTTTCATAGAAATCAAAATCCAGAGCGCTGTTACTCATATCTTCTACCATACCTTTACCATGAAGTATTCGAAGGCCCTTCTCTCGAATATGTCCAAGCCTTTGATGCCACAACATTGTCTTCTCTCCAGAGACCACTAGATTTTTTGCTCCACTTTCAGGAACCACAGAACTGTTGCACCCATCAATAACCGTGCTACGTTGCAGCTTGTACAAAGTTCCAATCTGAACTCCCTGCATCCATACTAGTGCTCCCCTAACCATCTTGCAGGTATCCTTCTCGAACACTATTTTTACACCTGCATCATCCAACTTGCTTACAAAAATCAGATTTCTGGCCAATGCAGGAATATGCAGAACACCCGAAAGTGTTCTAACCCTTCCACCTTGCAACTTCAACTTTACTTTTCTGCGACCAACGATTCTAGCCTTCCTATCATCCCCTAAGAAGAAATCATGACAATCGTATTTCTCATACTCGCAGAACCACTCTCTATGATGAGTGAAGTGAAAGGATGCACCTGAGTCAATCAACCATGCCTCATGATCTACGTGTGTACTTGAAGAAGCCAAGTACACATCCCCACCTTCATCTGAGTTGGTTTTCGCCTTTGCAGAAGGAGCATCATCAGATCCCTTTCCTTTACCATGAGCTTTAGATTTACAGTCCCTTTTGTAGTGCCCTTCCTTTCCGCATTTCCAGCACACCACCTTTACAGGTTTTCCTGGATATTTAGATCTCCCACTGGATGACTTATTTTTGTTTATGTTCTAGGACCATCCTCGTATAGACAAGGCATCACCATTATGGCTCTCCATATTTTTCCGTCTCATCTCCTTCGTCAGCAATGATGAGACTATTTCATCAAACTGCAACACAGTTTCATTGCTACCTATTGCAATAACCAGATTATCCCACAAATCTGGTAGAGAAAACAACAAACTGATGCACTTATTTTCATCTGAAATTTTAATATCAACAGATGCTAATTGACTTACCAGTATTAAATGCGTTCAGATGCTCTGTCACTGAGTCTCCATCTTTCATCCTCAGGTTATACAAATTTTTCGGCATGAACAATTTATTCACTAGAGACTTAGACTGGTACAAATTCCCTAACTTGTCCCACAAAGCCTTCGCCGTAGCTTCCCCTGATACATTTAATAATACTAAAGCTGAGACACACAATCGTATTATGCTCTTTGCCTTCTGATCCAACTTCTTCCATTCTTCAATAGACACTCCCATTGGTTTAGTACCTGGATCTACTGCGATCCACTGATCTTTATCCACCAACAGATCCTCCATCTTGAGTTTTCACAACTCAAAACTCTGACCATTAAATTTCTTGATCTCCATCTTTCCGCTGCTCGCCATATTCTTTCACCACCAGAATTGATCTTGTAGATCTCCCACTGAATAGGGTCTACCACAGGCCCAAGTGAAACCACTCAGCAACAAAGGCGTCCCCTTGAAGCCAAAACAACTCTGATACCAAATGTAGATTTTAACCCCGTATAGAAATCACCTCCATACGAATTCTAAAACACATAAAATAAACAATGCGAGAGCATAACACATAAAACACATATAGACATAGATTTTCCCCTAGATCCCAAAACCCGGACTACCAGCTTGATTTTTCATTATGTTCCTTTCAATGTTATAATACATATTTATACATGCCGAAGCATCCGATAGCACGGACCAAAAACCATCGCGTCCAATACCATGGACCAAAATCCATTGTGTCCAAAAACATGTGCAAAAAACATGCACAAAACCATAGGTGGGTCCACCCAACCTAACATAGGTTCCAAAACCAAAATTTTCCGAGGTGTTGCCCTGGCCCCATAGAGTGGGGTTACATGCACCCCTCAAACCCCTTGTGACCACCCTCGCTACGCAATTGGTGCAACGAAGGGGGGGCTCTGCCCCCCTTCTAACCCCCCGGTTAACTACGTGGGCTAGTCGTGGAAATAATATAACACAACCCAATAGATTCCTTTGAGTTGCTTTCATTTAATGAAGTGTACTTCCTTTGTAGGATATAATTAATTGAAGCATTTCTTTTCCAAAGATAATTTACTTCAGGATTTCAATAGTAGTTGCAAGTCCTTTTTAACACATCTTTCAGTCCTTTGGAAAATAATTTGGAAATTGGGTGAAGAAAAATCTGCCTCGGTGCAAGAGCTGGTCTCTTGTCATATAAAGAGAAAGCTCTAAGCCTTGAAGGTTAGAGCACCTTCACTAAGACATAAATATTCAGTAAGGGAGGTCAAATATACTTTTACAAAGAGACACTATACCTACACTAGTGCAAGCAAATTGAAACAACGCAAGGATATGTTGTTTGTGTAGAAGGAAGATCAAGAGGAAAACAGATCTCTACAAGGGCCCACTTGTCAGACTGTTATACATCCATCTAAAGATGAACGTAGCATTTCATTCCAACATTTAAGATTGTTTCAGTTGTGTGAAAACTCCTTTACTTGATTTACTTGCAAATTGTTCTTTTACATTCTAACACTAGAGTTTCTTTGGTGTCAATTGCGTTTAAGATTGTTTTCTGTTTGACTATGCAAGCATTTACTTTAAGAAGTAGGATTAGGAACATGAAAAGTTCATACCACTTTCGGCATTGCCTGTGCTTCACCTCTAAGTTTACGAAACCTTCGGGTTGACAATTAAGTGTTGAGTTTTCTTAAGCGCAATTCCTGCACCCAACGTTTTGGTGCCGTTGCTGGGGAGGTGATTTGAATTGGTAAGAATTTTCAATTTTTTGCAATAGGGGTAAGTTTGCTATTATTTTTTCCTTGTTGGATGCTTCTATTTTTTGAAGGAATTTATAGGTGCTAATTTATTTTTTGAAAATTGCAGTTTCTATTTGAATTTCGTTTTGTGATTTTTGAAATGAATGCCTAAAAGAGGTAGGGGTTCGAAGCCCACTAGGGGCCAAATAAATACTAAAAAATATGAAACCAAAACTCATATTGGGCCTTCTTCTGCAGGCATAAATTCCAAACAAACTCAGACTCATCACACAAGAACAGTCCACCTAGGCTTTGGTAGCAGTGGTCCAGGTGTGACACAACCCATAAAGGGGAAGAAGGGGACTGTTGGAATCCATAGTTAGCCTTCTCAGCCTGTTGAGAGTGGTTCATGTGGAAGAACAACAATGGAAGATATGGAAGACCATACAGAAGGAAGCAGTGAATATCATGTAAATGAGGAACAATCCACTTTTGGATTCCCAATTGTGGATCCTGATACACAAGTACAAATGAAAAAAATTTCACCATCAGTTGTTCCTCATTTTTATGGTAAGGTACGTGAAGATTCAGACTCTTTCTTATTTGAGTTTGATATTTTGTGTAGAAGTTATGATTATTTATCTGATGCCTAGAAGTTAAAGTTGTTTCCTGCAACTCTCAAGGACACAACACTCCGTTGGTTCATGGGACTAGGAGGAAACACTATATCTTCTTGGGAGAAAATGAAGAAATATCAGGAATATTGTAAAACTAGAGATATTTAAGATGAAATCTTTACTATTGTGCAAAATGATGATGCAAAAAATAGGAAATAAATACACAGAATTGATGTAAAACTTCTCTTTGTTAATGCTTCAATAGTTACAGATTCGACTCGCCCTATGCACTCAGTTGCAGGGGTCCACGCACTCAGTGGCATACTACTAGGCCTCTGCGCACTCAGCTGTAGAGGCTTCTCCTGCTCTACGACCCAAATACTTGACCATACACTTCAGATACAACTCAATTGTTCATCCTTAGACTTCTTAGATTCCTTCTTCTACAACTTAGAGCCTCGCTCTACTTATACAATCCCATGGTCCGCGGATCATGGGTAGATCTCTATAGCCGAAATTACATTACAAAATTTAGGGCAGACAACCCTATGAATCATTTACAAGCTACACGCTCTGCGCCCACAAAATGTGGAGTCTCTACATCGGAGTTACAACTTCTGACCAAAATCTAGGCTCTAAGCCCCAAAACTTTCCTTAGGGGATACCGCGCCCAATAGGCCCCCAACATAAACATCGTGACTCGCCAGTCACTTTGTCAGTGAGATATTTGCGCATATACCTCCCAACTCTGTCTGGACTGTTGCAAGGTCGGCAATGCACTGAGTAGCTACCTGCTGTACTTCTTGGACGCGCTGTTTAGAAACTGCTGTAGCTGAACTGCTTCCTTGAACCTGTTCTTGTGTGCTGTGCATCTGCGCGAGATTTGCTTCAATAGAGTCTATAACGATGAACACCTCATCAATCCATGGTTGTTCGCATGCCTCCAAAACAACTTCCTTGTGTCAGGAAACATCCACCTGCTCCTTGAGCGCTTTTGCCTGCTACATCCACACGAGCTTCTATGTAAGGGCCACCGTCTGCGCGGTCCCTTTTACTTTGTTGTATTTCTGCTATAGCTCACATGCCTCTATTTCTAAGCGATGTGTGTTTGGGTCCTCTTGCAGAGTGGTGAGAACCTTGAACGACTCTTGAAATAGCCTGGTGCAGTCTTTTACTGCGTTGTTGACCTCTGTGATAGCTACTGTGATCGTGCTGGTGCGCTGTTCCTTAACCTCCAACTGCGTTGAAGGTTGTGCCTTCAATTTTAGATCAACTATTTGAAGGTTCAGCTCCAGCTGAACCTTGGCCATCTCTTCCTTAGCCTCTGTTGGTTCCTCTGCTTACATGGCTAGCTCCGGGACCATCTAGTAGGCTTCGTCGAACACCTGCACAATATTTCGGTTATATGCCACGATCTCGTCGCACCATAGCCTCAACTATTCGATGTTGATGTGCTGCTCACTCATGATCTAGAGCACGCAACCCTCCCTAGCTCGCATTTCTGCAGTAACTTTGTCCTACAAAACATAGAGTGTCTCCCGAGGGAGCACAACCATATTTATCCCAATTCCCGTCAGTGCACTAAACCTAGGCATGTCGACCTGATTTTCTATAACTAATGCTCCTTCTAGAAGCACTATGGTGTTGGTCATGTGGATGCGCAACATTTCCTCAGTCGCTACTGTGCCTAGTGCGAGGCTGGTTGACACAGTACCAGCTTGTGGAGTGCACACCTACAACTCCTGTATCTGCACTCGGAGGGCCCCCAACACCGTCTGGTGTTCCTTTGTAAACTACCAGAGGGCCTCTGTGGTGACTTCCCTCAACGTCTCCCCAATTTCATGTAGATCCCCCTAAGTGAGGGTCATCTGTTCAAAAGAATTCTTTAAGGCCTTCGACTTCTTCCGTGGCCCCACCTGCTCTCTTGGGCGCTGTTGTTTCAAATGTGTGGACGCTGTCTACGGGTCTGCACCACCCAACTTTTGGCCTTTGCGCTCCTTATTTGCTGCCTTTTACTGCTCTTCTGCTTCCTTCGCAGCGTCGCGTGTCTCCTACGCCTTGGCTGCTCCTGCTTCATTCCTTCGCTTTTTTTCCAACTGTGCCATCCACAAATTTTCCTCCTCCATCTTCCTCTGTACAGCGAACTTCTCTGCTTCCACTGCGGAGCTGGTTGGAGTGTGCCACTTCGATGGCCACGACTCAAGCACGATGAATATGAAATCGTCCATTGCTGGGTAAGGTAGCTCGCACCACATATTTGCGGGGTCCTTTCACGCCCTGATATAAACATGGTGGAAATCCACTTTGAACTCTGCGAAGCTCTGCAGACTATTATAAACCATGGGCGATAACCACTGCTTGCGGTTAATCCCCATTCTGATGTTCATCTCCATGAACACCCAGAATATCTTGCTGTCTTTGATCCTCTGCGCATCTCTGGTTTCCCACAGCGAAGCATACTTCGCTGCCTCTGGAAGATCCTGTGTAATCATTGGGAACTGGATGTCCTTAGGAAATTCCCAAGCCACCAACACTATGGATAGCAGATGCCATGCATAGTGGAAAGTCTTCCCTTGCTCCTGTGCCTCACGATAGTTCTGCATGAACTCTATGCACAAGTAATCTGCCCAGTTAAACTGGACCCCTTTTGCGCATTGCATGGCAAGTGCAACCACCATCCCGGGCACCTCATCCACATGGTACTTCCACATAACCTTCCCAACCAGTATCTGTGTCATGACTTTGAACATCGCATTGTTGATGCTAGAAATCATGTACCCTCTCTTCTTGTTTTCCAGCTTGAATTTTTTCTTCATGGCCTCCGCGATGGCCAAATTATCACTCTTACCCTCTGAGGTATTCGCTGGGTCCTCCCCTTTGCAAAGGATCTGGGTAATTCTGTGAATCAGATGATTCGTGATGGGGATGGGCTCCTCCATCCACAAACACCCATCATGGACTAGGCAGAGCAGCTGCCTGATGATGAAAATAGTCACTGGGGTGCGATGGTAATGCAACACCCAGAGTAGGTTTAACAATCCTACTTTATCTACACCTCGCAACCATTGGTGTGGCTCCAACTCTATAAATCCTGGCGGTGTGTTTTTCTTTTGGCGCATGAGCTGCGCGGTTGCCAAATGTGGGAATTTCTCATGGTTCGCGAGATCCAGTCTTCAAATTTTAATACTGGCACTAGCCCCAAGTGTGCTCCATAAAAAAATACGTCTTCGGGGAGCAACGGAGTTTGCAGAGAGTTTTCCTCTCATCTAGGTCTTTAGGCACCCTTGCTTTCCCCTTTCACGGAGGAACATACGTGGGCAGCCTGGACAGAGGGTTCTGGGTTTCCACCTCCATCTCTATGTCCTCCTCCTCTTCTATGAGGATTTCTTCAAAGTCTTCCTTCTCCTCATCAGCTTCCAAGTAGATCGCCTTCCCCTTTTCTTCCATGGTAAGTTTAGTTCTCAGCAGGTTTCTAGGGGACATATGCACCAGTACCATAGGCTGCTTGTATTTCTTGGGTATTGACTTGCACAGTGACTTAGGAATTTTTGCGACTATCCTGACACTTTCTGGGGCTTCTCCTACTGTTATGACCAGCGCGGCCTCCTCAGCGGTCATTTCTCCGGTATCCATGGCTTCCTCAGGCCCTGCCGTCATTCTCGTTAGAAGGTCCTGTGCTTCTTTCAGAAATGTTTCAGACACTAAACTTGCTCTCAAAGCCTCAAAGTTCGAAAGGTCCATACATAGTTGATAGCGCAACAACTCAAATCTCAAAATGGAAAGTGTTGTTCACTGGACAACCACTTGTAATTTATAGCACCTTTTGAATTTGAATTCGGCTATTACCCCCACTTTCGGTCCATTAATTCTCCCTTGCTGATAGATTTTCCCAAATCTCTCCTATAAAGTTTGCCTTAAATGCCTGCCGCTCGCTCCATTTAGTCTCAAACCAAGCATCACATTGTGAATAGTGACTGTAATGGTCAATTTCCAGCTAACCCGCGCGGTAACGCAACTACCCTCGCACTGTCGCGGACCCTGTGACACTTCGCTACTGCGTCCAGTCCTAACATCGCACAGCTCCTGGACAAAGTAGTTTATAGTCCTGTGCCTCCTTTTAGCTGCCTGGAGCACTAAGACTGTGCTGATTGCAGCTAGTTAAATGGCTGGGATACTTGTGTATGCCTTCAAACAACTGCCATGGAATTTTCCTGGGAAGAGTTATCCATTTAACTTTACCAACTGCACTATGCCACCATCTATGATCTCCTTAATAACATATGGTCCCAACAAATGCATTCTAAGCTTCCTCGGGAATTAATCAAACTTACTATCATATAGCAACACCAAATCATTCACCTTGAAGTTGCAAAAATTAATATGTCGAACGTGCTAGGCACTTTTGCATGCTTTTGCACCTGCTGGTGGAATCCAGCCAAAAATCGTTCTTCTTTGAGCTCCTCCAACTGCGCGAGCCTCTCCTCCAAGGCGCCGTGATCTGTCATACCTATGAGCACCGCTATGCATAGACTAGGTGCAATGTATTCCATAGGCATTACAACTTCCAATCCATAGACAAGCTTGAAAGGTGTCTGTCCCGTCAATTTATTGCATGTCATCCTATAAGCCCATAACACTGCAGGTACGCGCAGGTCCCAATCACTTCGCTACGCATTACATACCATGGTTAGTGCGTTGCACACCTTATTAAATGCTTCCACATGGATAAACTTATGCGCGATTGTCCTTCCTATGTAATGTCTTTCCAACATTAAGAGCCATTTGCACATTTATCCCCCCAACACATACTTATTGACCATTCCTTTCGGCACGAAGTTCATGTGCATCTGCGTAGGTTGTTTTCCAAATGCCTGCATCCACCTGGATAGAATCGTGCATGGAACATTTCATCCATTGTATTTGTCTATCAATCACACCTTAGGCTTCCCAAATTGTGTGTGCATCATCCTTCTACATTCACACCAGTCGTCAAATCTCCTTTTGTACATACCCCATCACCTCACGGGTGTAGTGCGCAGTATCCAATCCAAGGCCTGGAAGCGTTGTTTTTCCGGCACCTCCCTTTCAAATTTATTTAAGAAGGTATCTACCTCATTGAGGCCATCATAAGTAGGTAGGTTTCTTACTTCTGTCAATACGTAGTGCAATGACCTTGTCATCATATTACAATTTAGTGTAGTCACCTCATGTAACTGATTATACCATTGCTCTGTTTCCTCATCCGAATCCGAAGTATAGGGACTTTTGCGCTCTCGTGTAAGCTGCCCATCCATAGCAGGATTCACCCAGTCTTGGTTTCACGTTGTTATCTTATAGATGTAGTCCAAATCATCATCACTTTCATAGTCATGCACCGTCTCCGTATAGTGAGATCCTTTAGCAGGGTCTAGGGGTATAGATACGCTTAGTGACTTCTTTTCAAAAATCATTTTCCGTATTTTTTTAGATTGATCACCCCATTCATATCAGTGGCCCAATCAATTCCTAAGGGTGTGGGGTAGGGATTGCTATCATCAATAATATCTATCACTTCAAAGTCTGCTAACGCGTTCGCTCCCTCAATATCCATGATTATTCCCTACAATCGCCCCATGGGTATTATTTTCTACTAGTTTGCCATTCGTAGTTAAATAGGAGACCACTGCAGTGTAGGTTGCCCCATTTGTTCCCATGTCTTCTTTGGCAGAAAATTCACATCCGATCCTAAATCCAGAATTACTTAGTCCATTTCATATTCTCCAATCTACTTAGTTTGTCTCATTTATCTCCCTATCCTTGTCTTATGTTTTTCAATCTTCCTTACTACGCGCAGTTACCTTGGCGTGGTCCTAGCACATATGTTAATGAGTTCTTGTAACCCTTTTACCGCCTTGCTGTTGTGCAGTAACTTCATACATGTTTCCAGGAACATCGTAAGCATAGATGTCCAACTCCAGTTCCGATTTATTTTTTCTTCCTGAAGTTGAGGCCTCAACGAAGCTCTTCTTAACTTCCATGAAAGTTTCCCGAGCGTGCTCAAAATCAAACTCCGCTCCTTTCACCGGAGCTTTGCAAACCCAAGTACTATCTCCATATATTTTCCTTTGTCATCTCTCATCGCGATTCCACTTCGGAGCACAATGTTCACATTCAGGTCTTCCTCATGCGGCTCATACCTCATCATCTGCAGGTTCCGAGTCAGGGGAGGCGGTAGTTCTCCTTTGTCACGTATCCTAGCTATTAGCATAGGACAATCTTCGGTCTCATGATCAAACAAGTTGCAATACAAACATGATGGATGCGTTGGGTTTGTACAATCACGGGCATAATGTCCTGGCTCTTCGCATTTGTAGCATATCAATTTTCCTCGACCTCTTCCAGCTCCTCCTCTACCTCGGCCTCGTTCGTGCCCCTGAAATCCTATTTGCGCCACTCTTGCATTCTGGTCTAGGGGCCGCAATTCGACATGAACTCTGTAGGTGGGAGTTCTATCCATCATCAACTCATAGCTTCTACAAGTGCGCTCATTATGTCCCACCGACCTACAAAAGTTACACAACAATTGCTGCAAATTTTGTGTATAATTTTGTAACAAATGGAAATTGTCTGTAGCATGTTTTCCACCTATTTGTCAAATCGTGCACCACAAAGCAGGCACTACACTAGGTCATGCTTGTGCTTCCAGCCTTAACGACATCGGTCCTCCTCTTGTGAGGTAATTCACAAAAACTAGGCAGTGGTCCTTGTCATGACCCTGGCCTTTGCATTTTATGCACCACACCTCTTAGCACACTTCTGGTCCAGCTGTCCTGTCCTGTTTCAGACTCTGCATCTCCAGGCATAAATTCTTCAGCTACGCATGGATCTACTCAACTCCCAAGTTGGGATCTTGCATCGGGGTCTCATGCAGACTCATTGCAATCTCTAAGGCCTCTGCATGAGTCATTAACTTCTGCTGTGATAACGCGCTCCTTAAATGTGGCGTTAGCGATGCTACAAACCATTTGCGATGTTTCCCATCCGTTAGATTCATATTAGATTCGCGAATCGTACACTTCAGTCTTTGATCAAACTGCTAGGGAGTCTTGCCTAGTAGCATTGTGATTTATTTGAATCCAATGATCGACTATGCTTCAGACTTCGGTCTGCTAAATTATCTGTTTAGTGCTGCTTGGATATCTGTGATTCCCACATTTGGATTATCATTGGAGTGCTTAATATACCAGGTCAACACGCAGTCCTGAAGGGCGCTAACCAATGTTGCTTTCTTTATATTGTCATCTGTAACTCCTTGTGCTTCCCATACAATGCTTACAACAAACCAAAATTGGTCGAGATCCTCATTTCCCAATCCCTTGAACACATGCAACTTTATCGTGCTTGCCATATTGAATCGCAGTGGTGGCAGAGGTGGTACGGGTGAAGATGGAGGTGAAGGTTGTGAAGTTGGTGGTGGTGTGGGTGGGGGTGGTATTCACAGAATTCTTTGCCTTATCAAATGGATTGCAGTTCGTGGCGAGACCTTCGCTAGCTCTTCCTTGTCCCCTCGCGGAGGTGAAATCAAGGGGCTAGTTTCTGGTCCCTTATTTCCTTTATTCCTGTAAGTTTTTCCACTTCGAGTAGCTCCAAACATCAAGGTAACTGCATAACCCTCTTTTCGCACAATAGAATTTTAATCCAAGTATTCAAAGACTTTAGTACTTACCTCGTGGTCCCTTGAGAAAACATCACTGTACCTCGCTATAGCTGACTGAGGTGTCAACTGCGAACTCAGTAATGAATCCTTGTATAATCTGATCGAGCCAATGATCAATGGCATGCAGATCTTATCCTCTGATGCTTCTAACCTGCGCACTAACTCTGGGATCCACACAATAGGACCGTCGAGTTTCCACCTTCCTTGGCTATCTGCTAGCTTCGTGATCCACTCGTACAAATTAGTAGGAAAAGATGTGAAGAATATTTTGTGGATCTCTATGTACAGGTAGCAGTCTAACCACTCTTATTTTGTCAATCACAGGTTCTTGTTCTCCTGTACCACGAACTTGTGAATTCTTCTATCCAACCAACCTTCAATTTCCTTCTTAGTTGGCTTCCAGTGATACGACATTAGGCATCTCTATACAGATTTCGGTCTCGAAAACAAAACCATTTGTTGGCTTGAGGGGGCCTAACCCAGGTCAGAGTTATTTAGCCAAACAAATCCCTACACTATTGGCCCTTTCTACATCAGCCTGCGGAGCGTGGACTGAAGTCTCACCTGAAGCAGTATGGGGGGATGCTGGAACCAAGTTTCCGCACTCTTGAGATGTCTAAGGTGTCAATTTAGTCCAACTGTGCCTACCTTTACACAGGTCACTTCCCGCACTATTCTAACCTACGATACCTTCGTGATCTGTTATACTTGTCCTTCACGTAGCCCTAACCAGAGGCTGAGGTGATTTCGTGCTACTATGGCAGTGATCTATGCTATTTCCCCAAGTTACACAATGTATCTTACTTACCCTCATATATATGTTAGTTAACTTCACGTAAATAGATACTTTAACTCACATTCACTTAATCTACATAGTTATATATGTTTGCGCATCATATAAACAACAAAAATGCAATTTATACCCAATATATTTGATGCAGAAAACAAGAAATAAATACACAAAATTAATGTAAAACTTCTCTTTATTAATGCTTCAACAATTACAGACTCGACTCGCCCTGAGCACTTAGCTGCAAGGGTCCAAGCACTCATCTGCAAACTACTATGTATCTGTGCACTCAGCTATAGAGCCCTCTCCTACTATACGAACCAAAGACTCAACCTTACACTTTAGATATGACTCAATTCTTCATCCTTAGACTTCTTAGATTCCTTGTTTTACAACTTAGAGCCTCGCTCTACTTATACAATCCCATGGTCTGCAGATCATGGGTAGATCTCTATAGACGAAATTACATTACAAGATTAAGAGTGGACAACCCTATGACTCATTTACAAGCTACGCACTCAGTGCCCACAAAATGCGAAGTCTTTACATCGGAGTTACAACTTCCGACCAAAATCTGGGCTCTAAGCCCCAAAAATTTCCTTGGGGGATCTTGCACCCAACACCTTATGTAAGTGAAGGTATGGTTCCTAAACCCCCACCACATTTTTTTGGTTATAATGCACACTCATATTCCTATCCTAACACTGGTCACTCTCAACATTGGTAGCATGGGAATCAATATCAGTATGGAAAACCCTCCCAATATTGGCAACAAGGATGGAGAGGGCCAAACCATTCACATCGTTCACATCATTCCTATATTGTACCTATGCAATCATACCCTCCTACATATGCACCTTACCCAATACCTCAACCATCATTACCTCAACTGAGTCAACCTATGGCACCATTACCTTTACCTCCACCATTTCAGCCTTCTCAGCTATCTACTCAACCTTTACCCAACCCCAATAACAGGGAAAATTTTAAGAACACCCCCTAAATTTATAAGTATAATAAATGGGCGAATCTTCATTGTATATAGGAAAAATGGAAGGCGATTTTATCAATAATATAATATGTATATATAAGTTTTTGGCGAATCTCTCACTAGTCATGGCGAATATTTTACTCAATTATAAAATCTTGTAAGATCTTGGTATTACCATGGGTTATCATAAAGAACTTAAAAATTACTATAGTAATTTATAAAAATTAATAGTTGATTTTTATTTTAACCAAGCTAAAATGTTTAACATACATTAAATTAGAACATT
>APFE031442991.1:35531-81109 GCA_000404065.3 Pinus taeda
GATTCACTTAAATAAAACCTATTCTTGAAAATGGGCGAATGGAAGGTTGTAACTCCTAATTTCAAGGGCTAAATTTACCTTTTTACCCTCTCCCTTAAAATAAGGTGGGCTATTTGAGGTGATTTGTAAAAATGTACTATGATACAAAATATTCGCCCACTAAAAATTTAAAACCCCTTAATTTCGCCAAAGGGCGAACATTCGCCCCTAAAATTTTCTATGCCCAATAATAAAGCGACACAAATGATCCATTCTAAGAACCCACTTTCTTCATCCAAATATTAGACTATGCCTGTTGGTGTCAATGATCTCCAATTGAGATTAGGGAAGGTAGTAACCTCAAAAAATAAAAAGAAGCCTATGGTGATTGTCAATAAGAAAGGAGAGGAGGAAACTCCTGACCCTTCTGAAAAAGATGACACCATTCAGCCTATCCTTGTACATTCTGATCCCTTGTCATCTTCTTCCAACTGACCTCCCTATCTAGAGAGGTTAGTTGTGGAGAAGAAAGACCCCATTCCCGAGTCTAGCCTAGTTTCTAAGCTTAGGAACCTTTTCATAAGGGTACCTATGCTCCAAGATATCAAAGAGATCCCCATCAGTACAAAAATAATTAGGGAACTCTGTCTCAAGAAGCTAGGAAGGAGAAGATTGGAACCTCAAACTATTTAATTTGTTGGTAGAGCAGCAGAGTTGATGACAATGTGTATGCACATGGAAAAATATACCAACCTCGGAAGACGTGTTGTCTCTATTCATATAGGTGATGACCTTGTCTCCAATGTACTTATAGACCTAGGGGTAGCCATTAATGTTATGACCAAGAAAACCATGGATCAACTTGGATTGGTTCTGTCCTACTCCCAATGTGCTTGAACTAGCAGATAGATCTAAAATCAAGTTGGAAGGGGTGTTGGATGATGTGGTCGTTTCCTTAGATTATGGGAATATCCCATAGATTTCATTGTGCTTTAGCCAAGGAACCTTGTGGGAGGGCATCCCTTGATCTTGGGACGACCATGGCTTGTTATGGCCGATGCTTATATCGGATGTCGTTATGGTGATATGTATATTTCCCATGGAGATTCTAGAAAGAAGGTCACCTTACATCCACCCACTAGATCCATTCAGGAGCTCTGAGACACTTTATGCTTAGACTACAATAATGATGATGAGACTTAGACTATTTCCTTGATACATTAGAATGCTGATTCCTCACAGGAGGGTGAGATTGAGGACTTCCTGAACAATCTAGACACCATGCGTAATTTCAAGTCATTGAGTCAGATTTTTAGTTTAGATTTCAGGAAAGATATGACTCTCTACCTCCATCACCACCATCGCTAGCGACAAATTTGTGTACTCTTGAGCCTGATACTAATCTTGTCGAGATTAGTCCAGGTAAATCCTTGTATATCAGTTTAGACTCGGATCCTTCTCAGCAAGAGCAACTTGTGAATTTGTTGCAAAACCATCTCGATGCCTTTGCAAGGGATTATGAAGATATGAAAGACATCCCTCCTGTAACTTGTACACACCATATCTATATTCAGGATGGAGCCTGACCTGTCTGACAACCCCAAAGGTGAATGAACCCAACTCTAAGAGACATTGTAAAGGAAGAATTGCAAAAACTATTAGATGCTGATTTTATATATCCCATTTTTGACAGCGACTGGGTCTCCTCATTAGTATTAGTCCCAAAGAAAGATGAGAGATGACGAATTTGTATTGACTACAGAGATTTGAATAAATCCACTCTAAAATATTAATTTCCCCTTCCTTTCATCGATCAGGTACTCGATACCCTTGCTGGTAAGAAGTACTTTTCTTTCCTAGACGACTTTAATAGATATAACTAGATACAGATAGCACCTGAGGATCAAGACAAAACCACTTTTACATGTCCATGGGGTATATTTGCTTACCGAGTACTTCCCTTTATGTAATGCCCCAACTACCTTTCAAAGGGAAGTTTTGGCTATTTTTGCTGACCTTGAGTGTGTAGAAATCTATATGGACGATTTCTCTGTGTTTGGTGATTCATTTCAGGAAGCCCTCAAGAATCTAGAAAAAGAGCTTCTTCACTGCAAAGAAGCTCATAACTCCTTGAGTGATAATAAATGTAGATTAATGTGCAAGGTGAGAGTGGTTCTTGGTCATCTTATTTTCGACAAAGATATCCAAGTTGACCCTGCAAAAATAAAAGTCATTTTGAATCTTCCTATACCCAAAACTCAAAGGGAAGTGAGAGGTTTTCTAGGAAATGTGGGCTACTATAGGAGATTCATTGAGAATTTCTCAAGGATATCTATCCCCCTTTTGCAACTTTTGGCTAAAGATAGTGAGTTTTCTTGGTCCACGACTTGCCGATAGTCCTTTAAGACATCGAAGGAAAAATTAGTCCAGGCATTAGTTTTGAGAGGACCAAACTAGTCCCTGCCATTCCATATTTCTTCTGATGCCTCAGATACTTCTATTGGTGCAAATTTAGGATAATACGAAGAAAAACAACCTTATGCTATTTATTTCATTAGTAAGAACTTGTCACCCGCTGAACTCAATTATACGGTTACTGAGAAAGAGTTTTTAGTTGTAATTTTTTCTATTAATAAATTCAAACGTTATATTACAAGATATGAAGTCTTTGTACATATTGACCATTCCGCAAGAAGATATTAGATGAATAAACCATTAACTAGTGGTAGAGTGACTAGGTGGTTGCTATTGTTTCAGGAATTTAATATTACTATTGTTGATAGACCAGGAAAATCAAATGTAGCAGCAGATTATCTTTCAAGATAAAATAATCCTGGTAAATCAATTCTTGTTGATGATGATTTTTTTGACGAACATGTTTTTTCCGTGTCAAAAAAATCCCCATGGTTTTCTGAGATAGCTAGCTATTTATTCACCAGAAAATTACCACCTCACTTATCCGCTCGTGAAAAGTGGAATATCATTCAGAAAAGTGCTGCATATTGCTAGATCCAAGGAGACCTCTTTTACACGGGAGAAAATATCATTATTCGTAGATGTGTAAGAGAAGAAGAAGTGTTTGTTATTTTAAAATCTTCCCATGATGAAACTTGTGGGGGCCACTTCGCTGATAAGAAGACTGCATACAAAGTGTTACGAGCTAGATATTTTTGGCCTTCTTTGTTCAAAGATGCCAAACAATATGTCAAGTGGTGTGACAGTTGTCAGTAAGTTGGCCATCCTAATCAAACCAATGAAATGCCTTTATGTCCTCAGGTTATGATTGAGCCTTTTGAAAAATGGGCCATTGATTTTGTAGGACCAATAAATCCAACATCATCAAATAAAAAACATATTTTGGTTTGTAAAGATTTTGTTACAAAATGGGTAGAAGCTAAAGCTATTTATTTTGCTACTGAAAGAGTTTTTGTTGATTTTCTTTTTATTGAAATCTTTACTAGATTTGGTGTGCCTAGAGAAATTGTTTATGATAATGGATCACAATTTATTTCTAATCTGGTACACGGTGTGATGGAGTAGTATAAAATATGGTATAGGAAATCTACACCGTATCACCCGCATGTAAAGGGTCAGGTAGAGACCATGAATAAGGTGATTGAATCCATCCTCAAAAAGATGGTAAACATGCACAAAAAGGATTGGGCTGACAAATTACCAGAAGCATTATGGTCCTATCAAACCACTTGGAGAAACAACACAATGCACACCATATGAGCTAGTGTATGGGAAACAAGTCCTCTTGCCGATAGAATTCCTGACCAAGACTTTCAGGACTGCAGTCCAATTGGGACAAGATCTATCTAAAGCACAACAATAGTGTCTTCTACAATTAAACAATTTAGTTGAATTTAGAAGGGATGCTATTCAACAAAACATCTTGGTTCAACAACAATGCAAGAAGTGGCATGACAAGTCCATTAAGAAGAAGAAATTCCAACTAGGTGATTGGGTATTCCTTTACGATTCGAGATTCAAATATTTTAAGGGAAAATTCCATACACGCTGGATGGGACCCTATGAGGTGGTCAAAGTGTTCGAAAATGGAGCGGTAGATATAAAAAATATTGATGGATGGAATTCTGTGTTCCAGGTAAATGAGCATAGATTGAGGCATATTTTCAGCCCCTTACTAAAGGAGATTTTATGCAGCAAGTCCAACAACGATTTGAAAAGGAGTTGGTAGGTGGTAACACCAACCTATTGAAGATTTGATTCCTTCTTATCCTTATTAAAAAAATAATACAAGAAAAATAAAAAGAAAAAAAATGGCAAAAATAAAAAAAGTTTTTTTTTTTTTTTCCTTGTAATTATGAAAATCAGTTGACTGAAATGATTGCAGAAGGATCAACTTGAAAACTAGCATGATGGAAGAAATATCAAAATTTTAATAAAAATGGAATGTTACTTGATTTTTAGATATGTTCGTTGCCACCAAAAAGAAGCAGGTTCACGAAACTGAGCACTTACCCAAGTTTGGGGTAACTAGCATGGACATTTTTATTTCAAGTAAACGCTTACTTTCCGTTGCAGTTATTTTTTTCCTGCACCAGTGCAGGCAGATTTCAAGGTAAAAATGTTGTATTTCTTCTATCTACCATTTCGAAAATTCCCACTAATTTATTTTCTAAAATCCCCAATGCATTACCTTCCTCTTTTTTCTAAGAAACTACCCTTGCCCAATTTCGTAAAATCCCTCTTTTCCCTTGAATTTTTTCCACATCCCATTTTGTTTATCCCTCTTGCTGATATTATTTCTAGAATCCCTACTATAATATTCCTTCCCATTCTAAAATTTTTACCCCTTCCCACTTCTTTATTCCCTCATAAATTGATTATAGAATTTGATGCAGTCAATCCACCAAAGGATGGCGAATAAATTTTTCTTGTATATTGAGGCATTTTTTTTAAAGTACAGGTACAAAAGTATGTTCTATCAGATTCTCTATTTTGGTAAAAGTCTCTAGTGCAAGCACAACGTAGTGCAAGCAGGTTTAGTGCAGGAAAACAACTGGTTGTGAAAGCAAGTAAACTTCACACAGTCCTGGAGTGTTTTATCAAGGATATTTATGGATTTGTACTTTCTTGTATATGTGTACTGATATATCATAGCATTGCATTTTTTAATTGATACTCTGTTTCATTATTTACTAACCTAGGGAAAATCTTTAAAGTGAAAGATGTATAGGGTTTTGAAATCTAATATTTTTAATAAGTGCTGAAGTATGTCTTGATTAAATTATGATGCTCATTGTGGGATAGTATTGTTGTCCAATAATCTATATTCACCCTCCTTGAAATAATTCTGCATTGCCTGTCCATTATTACCTTACTTGTAATCCAATCATTGTAACCATTGCGCCACTGCCACCTACACCTCCATTGCACCCAATCATTATGATTCACCTATAGCAGGATGACACGAGTATGCACCTGATATGAAGGGCTGTTCCATCATAGCCGGGTGAGTGGGTCTAAAAAGACAGAGGGCGACAAACCTCCAACATAAATCTCTCGGCGAACATTGGAGTCACTCGCAGAAATTATTTCGAGGGTGTGATCAGAAAGGGTGAAGGGCAGTTCGAAATGGCACCTATAAGGAGTGAGACACTGTATTTACAAGAGATTGAGCAAATCGCAGAGTATAGGAACAATCTTGCACTATTGCAAGAATCTGGGTTCCTGCCATTCCTATAGAAGTTTGATGGGTTCGACATGGTTTTGGTACTGGAGTTCACAAGGACATTCAAAGAAGGCCGAGACAGGGTCGGATCATTGAAGTTCAAAGTTACATATGAGTCTATTATGCAAGCCATAGGCTTGCCACTTATAGGAAAGCATTGGTTTAAAAAGGAGTGGCTTGCGAAGAAACGGTGGCACTGGTTCATGATTAACAAGAATATTAAGGTCTACTAGAGGAAGGGACTTCCACAGAGTGCCATGGTCGTATAGCGGCGAGACCTATTTTTTTATACTGAAAAAATTCGTAACTGGAGAGGGACGCTATACATTGGCGTTTGTATATCACCTTCGGTTGTTGTTGCACTTCAAGTCGGGAAAATTGATTAATTTCCCTTACTACTTGCTCAGGAGTCTTGAGAAGATGGCGAAAGGCGTGTAGAGTGGAAATGCAAGCCAAGTTGCACCCAAGATCTACCATCATGGGCTTATCATGATTCTAGTCAAGAAGAAGTTGGGAGAAAAGGGAGTAACTTGGGGAATATTTTTGGAAGAATTTTGAGCGAGGGGTGCAAAGAAGCCTGCTAACATGAGTACAAGTAAGAAGATGAAAGCAAAGACATCGTCTCCTACCAAGCAATGAGATGAAAGTACACCAGTGCAAGCAGAGAAGAAGACTATTGAAAATACTCTGCGCGCAGCTAAGAAGAAAAATACTAGAACCTCAGTGAGGAGGAAGACCATCTCCCAAGGGACGAACCAGTCAAGCTCTCCAATCATAATCGACGAATCACCCCAAGTTTCCCCTACAGTTAATAATATCTCGGTGCTTGCAGATGAAATAACACACACTGTGGAAGATGAAGAGAACTCAGAGGATGATGTATTGTTGTCAACTTTTGTTAGAAAATTAAGGAAAAGGAAGACAACACCGAGTACTGGTGAAGTCCAAGCAGAGGGTCATGAGGATGAAGAGGAACATCATGTAGAGACCCTTGATAATTTCAGTGAACCAAACATGGAAACCCTCAATGATTTCTAGGAATGGGGTAATGAAGTCCCTACTATTTTAGAGGAATAGGGTACCGAATCCCCTACTATTTTAGAAGGATGGGGTACTGAAGCCCTTGCGATCTTAGAAGGATAGGGTACTGAAGCCCTTGTTGTTGTAGAAGAATGGGGAACTGAGAACCCTACTGATTTGGAAAGATAGGGTGCTGAATCCCCTGAGAAATTGGAAGAACAAGGTGTTAAAAGCCTTGAGGAATTGAGTGCACAAGGTACTGAAACCCTTGGCACAAATATTGTGGAGGGCATCAAAATCCTCATCGACAAGAAAACCCCGTGTGTAGAAACCCTCGGCAACATCATAAAGCATACATTTGACAACCTTGACCTTGACGATGATGGGACCTATTTCGAGTCTGTTGCAGAGAAGACATTCACACTTGAATATCTTAGCACGACACCCTCCACTCTCCACCTAAACAGTAAAATAGTAGATTTGGAGTAGCAATTTCATGACCTGGAGGCTTTGAAATAGGTCATGAAGGAGCAGAGTTGGCATAAGCAGAGCGAGGTGGAGTTACGTGCAGAGGTAAAAAGGCAGATGCAGCAAGTAAGGTATAGAAGTATCGGGCCTCAAAATGCTACAAATGCCTCAAGAAGGTGAATAAGAAGCTGTGGAGAGCCCAAGACAAAAAGATGAAGATGGTGAAAGTAGGAATAAACATTGAAGTTCAGGATTTAGAAGTTGGCCATTCATTTTTGATTATTTTTTGTATAAAGTAAAACTTTGTGTGAGGACGCACAACAACTTAGGGATTGGGGGGATGTTGGTGTCCCAAATTTCCCTATTTTCTAGCCCATTTTAACCTTTGTTTTATCTCAACACAAACCTCTCTTTCCTGCACTATTCCAAGATAACTACCTATTCCTGCACATGCTTCATATTTTACTTTAAGATTTATTAAAGTGATTTATTAATCATTTTTATATGGATTTCATGCCTATTATGTACCTCTTGTAACTTTTGTTAATTTCCTAGAATTAATTGATAAACTTAGTATTAATTATGAGTAAGTATAACTAGTGTAGGTAGATTCTTGCACTGCCATGAGGACTATCTGAGACTTTCGTGAGCCAAATATTTCCACGAGGACAGGTTTCGATCCTTGACTCTGAGTTTAGTTGCTGATGAACTGAGGAAGGATATCGGTGGCACACAATCAGGGAATGTTTTCCGAAGTTAGTCTATGACCAAGCGAGATACATGTTCCATTATAACTATTGGCCTATTTTGTAATTTCGGTTGTTAGTCTGTTCGGTTGAAAGGCTTGAATAAGAAAATGTCTGTAATTAGTGGAAAAAAGCTAAGGCCAAAAGGACGTATAAGATATAGATCATCGATAGGACTAGCTAGCGAACCATCAACTGTAATTTCATTTTCATTTAATTTGGGTATCACCTCAGCTCTAGGGCTGGACTTGCACTGTTATGTACATTTCCCGAATCAAGTAATACAAGAAATCCACGATGATTTTCATACACAGTGTTTAATTTATATTTGATTCATATTTGAGTGCTGAGCCTTTTCATTTCTTAGATGGGAAACGAGCTGGTTGGATAGGGCCCAATTAACCCATCTTGTTTACCCCTTGTACTTTCATTATTCAGAAAGACAATGTGAATATTTCCTTTTGCAGCTGTGTGGTGTGACAGTTCTGATATTTATTTATGAAATTTTGATTTAAATCTCTTTTGTAGTTAAAGTGTGAAAGGGATCTGTGGCTTTGGGATTTAGCTGAGTTTATTTCATTTATGAAATTCCTTTCTCGCATTTTCTTTACTCTCAATCCTTGTCTCAATTCACTTTCGCTCAAATCGTGCAGGAAGCTCTTTCCTGGACCAGTGCATGCGATTGCCTGTAGTTTGGTTCAGCTCTTCATTTTGTAGCAAACATTGAATTACCTTCCTGCATATTATTTCCATTTATTTTGCAAGAGAATGAAATGTTAACTTGAGTAATTGTCTTCAACATTAAAAGTATATCTCCAGAAGATCTGAGAACAATTGCATGAGTTATCATAAACATGTTATACTTTCATTTTATGTCTTATGAAAAAACAAGATAAACAATTCAAGTGGATTATCAAAGTTAGTTGACACATGCAGATCACTTAGACTACTGCCTTGATTCCTTTGAATTGCTTTCATTTCATGAAGTTTACTTCCTTTGCAGGATTTAATTAATTAAAGCATTTATTTTCCACAGATAATTTACTTCAGGATTTCATTACAAGTTGCAATTCTTTTTCAGCACATCTTTCAGTCCTTTCGAAAGTAATTTGGAAACTGGGTGAAGGAAACTCTGCCTCAGTACAAGAGCTGGTCTCTTGTCATAGAAATATAGTGCTCTAAGCCATGAAGATTAGAGCACCTTCACTAAGACATAAATCTTTAGTAAGGGAGGTCAAATATACTTTTACACAGAGACACTGTACCTGCACTAGTGCAAGGACATGTTGTTTGTGTAGAAGGAAGCTCAAGAGGAAAACAGATCTCTGCAAGGGCCCACTTGTCAGATTGTTAGCCATCATTCTGAATATTAACATAGCATTTCATTCCAGCCTTTAAGATTGTTTCAGTTGTGTGAAAACTCCTTTACTCGATTTACTTGCAAATTGTTCTTTTACATTCCAGAAAAATAGTTTCTTTGGTGTCAATTTCCTTTACGATTGTTTTATGTTTGATTCTACAAGCATTTCCTTTAAGAAGTAGGATTAGGAACATGAAAAGTTCATACCGCTTTTGGCATTTCCTGTGCTTCATCTCTAAGTTTACAAAACCCTCGGGTTTACAATTAAGTGTTGAGGAGTTTTCTTAAGCACAATTCCTGCACCCAACACTTGCCATACTTCCATACCAAGAAAGTAATGCATGAGCCCAAGTCCTTCATCTTGAATTCTCTTGCAAGATCCTCTTTGCAAGATTTTATCAACTTCTCATCACCTGCTAGAATCAAATAATCAACATATAATAATATAATCAACAATTTAGCTTCAACCACAATATGGTAAAGGTTCACATCTGCTTCACTTTTTGTGAAGCCCAACCCGCTAAAATAATTGTCAATCACGGTGTACCAAGCATGTGGTGCTTGTTTTAGTATATTCAATGCTCATTTGATTCTGCAGACATGAAACTCTCTGTTGAAGGTATGAAATCCTTCTAGCTTATCAATGAACACCTCTTCCTGAATCATGCCGTTGAGGAATGCTATCTTCACATCCATTTGATGTATCTTCCATCCCATATGCGATAAAAGTGATAGAATAAATTTTATAGAAGAGCACCTTACTACTGGAGCAAAAGTATCTTCATAATCAATTATCTCCACCTGAGAGAACCCCCTGGCCAAAAATATGTCCTTACGTTTCTCCACACTCTCGTCTGCTGCTTACTTTACCTTGTAAAGACATATGGAACTCACCACTAACATGTCTGCTGGTCTTGGGACCACTTCCCAAACACTGTTTCTGACAATGGAATCATACTCCTCAACCATGGCATCAACCCATACTAGTTGCTGCAATTCTTCCTCGAATGAGGATGGCTCAACCTCTACACTCTCACTAATCAGATCCATGTAGCCAGTGCATTGATCTAGTGATCTCCTCTACCTGCAATGTGATGTGGGTTCTCTCACATTCTCTCAGCATCATGCATCAATCTGTTAGCCTTTTAGGTGTGCTTCCTTCCATCTCTGGAAGTATTTGCATGAGTGGCTTCTTCCACTCTCTACTCCTCTGCATGTGGCTGCTCCACATCATCCCGAGGTTCCTCCTTTGGAGCTAAAATATCCTCATATACATGTAATTGAAGCTCCCTCTCAAGGGAACATCTCATCTCCTTCTCTTCATTGAAATTCACATTCTACGAACCACTGTTATCATATGAGATGGTAGGTACACCCGATAGTTGTGAGTTGTATCAGTGTACCCCCAAAATATGCCCAACTTAGCTATTGGCTCTAGATTTTTCCTTGCATCCTTACTAACATGAAAGTAGACTGATGAACCAAATATCTTTAAGTGTGCTACATATGGTTTCTAAACTGAAAATGCTTCTTCTAGTGTACTCATCCTAAGAATTTGATGAGGAATTATGTTATAAAAATAAATAGATGCGTTGCATGCTTCAGCTCACAAGTGCAACGGTAGGCCCTGATCATGTGACATCACCCTTGTAGCTCCCATAATACTTCTATTCTTCCTTTTAGCCACCCCATTCTACTGTGGGTTATGGTGTGCTATTAAATCCCGTCAAATGCCTTCTGATGCACACACAATTTCTTGAATTCATTTGACACATATTATCCACCGTTATCACTTCTGAGAGCTTTAACTTTCTTGCCAATATCTTTCTCGACAAGTGCTTTAAATTCAAAAAATTTAGCGAACATTTAATCTTTGTTCTACATGAATAAAATCCAACACTTACAAGAAAAATCATCTACAAATATTACATAATACCTGGTCTTGGCCGTGGAGGTTTATTATGAGGAATTTTGCATCTACGAATAAATACTAATTCCCTAGATAGGTAGCTATACCTAGAACAACAAATTTAAAGAGCTTATCCTTTTTCTATAGACGATAAATAAGACAAAGGGAATCAAAGGATCTACTTGTTCTTTCACTTTCCTTTTGTCTCATTTGTATGACTACCGTCGCTCCTTCTCGAACTTAACTCGCTCAAAAGGTACCCGCAAGCATAAACAAAAGATAGAGAACCAATCAAAGCAAGAGACCTATCGACTATAAGTAAATGGAATCAGATACATTCACACATATAAACATCATATATCAAGATAATAATATGGAAAAAGGTGTAAACAACTTTATCAAGTAGAAGGAAGAATTACAACCATGAAGTCTGATCCATTGTCACTCTTCTAGTTTGGGATCCAACTAACATCACATTAATATCACAATACTCCGGCAACATAACACTACTTTCTTATACTCTCAATTCTCACACCAATAATATCTCCTTATAAATTCTCAAAGTCTAGCCCCTGATCACTTAGATGAGTGCTCAATTTATAGGAAAATGGAGGAGGTTTGGTCATAAATGAGGTTATTGAATGGCCTTCCAAAAATAGAGTTAGTTTCCATGGAGGAAGGGATGAGAGGGTAGGAGGTTACTTAACTCATTCCCTATCAAAGTTTGAGCTCATAGTAGATGATAAGTGTGGGAATCTTCTAGATGTCTCCAGAAGATAAGAATATTCCCAAAACCCTATGTGAATTTCACTTAATCTCAACCAACATAGGTCAAAGTGGCCATAGGTGCTTTGAAGATCACCCTGACATGGGCCTACCTACACTGAAGCGCACTTTTCCCTATCCAAGGCTATGCTGGTCCCTCAAGGAGGTAATTCTGGAGGGCTTCAGGCCAAGAAACTCTCAGGGAAGGAGGCATTCAAAGTGGTGACTTGTCTAGGGCATGTAGCAACTGAATTAGGGTTTGATGAGCCCTAATGGTATTGAACTGAATGATGGGAGTGATGTGCCCAAATGGATCTATAAAAACTACCCCCTAAAGCATGAAGTCGAGAATAATGATGTCGAGTGATATGCTTTATGATGTGATGAGGAGGTTTCGAAGTGGTTGGTGACCTGCATCGATTACAATACATAATATCATGATATTTTGATTTTTTCTCATGAATAGTTGAGGGAAGGCATACCCATGCTCAACATATAAACTTTCATTACAAGTACATAGATAGTTGTCTACAGATATAGACCCATGATATGATGACCATCAATGTAAAGCGATTGTACGGATGATTTGGTACATTTCCTGAAATCGTAGCTTGGATGGATGAAACTAGATATGGGGTTTTCTATCTCATTCAATCATTCGCTCAAGTATGAGTCTAACCATGCGAATATGTGATCTGAAGTCAAACATGGGAAGACACCATCTAGTTACTAGCCAATGACATAAGCTGTTAATAGACGCGAGAGAAATCACTGATAATGATAATGATCCTCAAGGTACTGTAATACATTTTGCATGGTATGAATGGATGTTTTGATGTCGAACACCATAAAAAGTCTTTCGGTCGAAGGACAATGAATTCAACCTATCGCTAGTCGTGAGAAAATTGCCATTGATGTATGCAAGCCTTAAGGTACTGGAAGGGTGTTTCTAAGTGACCTTCTTGGATAATGTGTTGATGTCGACAAGAAGTAACTCATCATAGGAGGGAATTGATGTATCCCACATCAATGACAAAAAACAAGTGTAATGATTTTGGAGACAGAATTTGACTAATGACACAAGTTTCAGGAATGGTGGTCATGAAAATGAAGGTTTATGAATATTACAAAGGATGAATTTCAAACTGAGTGGCTCCTCTTGAACATGTTGGCGACACTGAATGGATTGGTAGCATTGAACCAAAACAAAAGTAATGGATGGTATGATAGACCAAGGTATGATGACCATCAAGCAGATAACCCAACCCAAATAGTCACAATGATGAAAGTGAAAGTGTCATGTTCAAGAGTGACCTGTTTCCATAAAGTGGTTTACCCGTTTTCCGATTTTCCCTAGTCATTGCTGACCAATACCTCTTTATTTTTATCAAGCTTGAGGAGGATAACATTTTCTTGTTGTATAATTCCACCCTTCAAGTGAATCCATCGCTATGTGGTGCTTTAATGAGTCTGGCGAAGATGAAACTCAATCTTGTCATGATGGAAATGTTTGTCACTCTTTGATGTTTTAACGAGTTTAATGACAATGATAACTCAGCCCTTTTCATGTTTAGAGAGTTGAAAATGGAGAAACATAAAACTCCACAAGTTCTTTTTTTTTTACATTTGTCTCTCAAATCTGAAAAAGCGTAGAATAATACAAGAGAGAACCTATTGACCATGTTTGGTCAACATATTCATTTTTTGTAAATAATCTATCTCAGCCTGAAAAAGGGTTAAACTTATACTGAGTAGATGTCATTTCCAATCCGTTAACGAGTTGAAAAGGACAAGTGCTCAAAAATATTTTCATATTTCGAGAGTATGAAGAGAGCTTAAAGAGGACTCCAAGGGGGTTCCTTTTTTGATGTTGAAGAGAGCTCGAAAAAGAGATAGAATTACGCTCTGTGGTCAAAGTTCAATTCACGATTGTTCACGTCAAATTCTGTAAGTTAGCTGTAAATCTCTTCAAGGAAACACCAAACGGATTAAACATATATATTCCATTGGTAAAAATAGGTAAATACAAAATTTTACTCATTTAATGTTCATGAAATAAACATAAAAACAAGAATTTGCCATGTTATTTTCACCATTTGATATTTACCATTTAGTTTGTGCTCAAACCCTATTTTTTCACCTCGATCTTCATCAGCTGATTATGAGATATTCTGCAGATCATTTCTTGTGCCGTCTGGACTAGGTAGGACATCTACCCCTCCTCTTTATTTTTATGTCATTCTTTTACTGTTTCATGCAAGTTTTTAGGGTTTTTAGGGCCCCTAGGATTTGAATTTTTCGGCCTGGGATCAGTGCAGGCTTGCATGTCAAAAAATACACTAAGGAGCATCAAGACAGAAGGTATTCTACACTGCAGCACAATGTCTCCTTTCCTGGGCTGCGCTGGGAGAGTTTACACAAAATTGTTTCACCAAATTGACCCAAAATTTCTCCAGTTTTTTGCATGAAAAGGATCCTAACTAAGCTTATGGTTTGATTTTCAGGCTTTCATCAAATCGAAATGTCTATTACTTGGCAAGAAATAGAGCATTAAGAACATGACATGATTTCCCTAAATGATCCGGGTACAGTTGAGGCCCTCAAAAACTTTGGCTTGCTCAAATACTTCAGGTTGTTCGGAATGAGGCAACAATCAAAACTTTTGCAGTTCCTAGTTCATGCATGGGATCCAATAGATCAGACTTTTCACATAAGGGACAAAGTTGTACCTATTGTGGTCGATGATTCTTACTTTCTTACAAGGTTTTCAAGACGTGGTGCCCCCATATCTCTTTTAGGTTCTTTCCATGGAGGGGAGACAGTGACAGACTATCTTCGACAATTATATTGGCCAGGTACATAGCCTAGCAAGGATGGAAAAATAATCATCAAAGATATCCATGATTTTCCTTTGAGAATAATCCTTTTCACCATCACAAATTTAGAAGGCAGTGTGACACTTTATCTGGCGAACATATCATATGTGCAAATGCTCTTGAGTGTCTTGAGCCAACTTTATTCAATTGGTGTGAGGCATGACTTTATTCACTGAAAGAGTAGATGAAAATGGTAAAGAGCGGTAAGACAAATAAATTTAGCTATAAATAACTCTTAATTGCTTTTACCTTAGAAAGAATTCCATTGATGCAACCTCAACATGTAACACTGGGTGTAGATGGTCCTAGAGATCCACGGATGCAGCGGTGAGTCGAATTGATGGCTAGACATGCTAGTTAGTCATCGATTAAATTTTCCACTACATTCTTTAGTTGGCTCGATTGGAAACACATTTTCATCGAGGACCATCGATACTCAGGGATGGATTTAGTGGAGATCCAGAGTTGAGTCTACTAGTGGGCACTCAATGGGGTGCTATAAGTAAATTGTTTTTGACCAAAATGTTTTTTGATTTTTAAGTTTATACATGTATTTGTGTTTTTATGTTCCAAGACTAAACTACAATCATTCTCATGCATGCAGATGTGGGTACTATTCGACCTATGAGGCACCAACAGGAGGCAGGTGGGCCAACGCAGAGAAACATTGGGAGAGAAGTTCTCTAGGTTTGGATTTGGCCGAGACACTGATTGAGTTGCAGGATCATGTAGAGGGATTAACCCTTGGTATTCTGGATGTCCAGATTGAGGAGTTACCTATGAGGCTACAATGCCATACTATTGGTGTTCCAGGCTATTGTATGCGGCTGTTCTGCATGATAGCTCAGGCTGTGACCTGTTATCATGAGCATCACTAGGTCTACTTAGGATGTTTTTTGCACGCATTTTGAGTTTTTAGGTCAGATTACCAAACATGTCTTGGAAACAAATTTTTTAATTTTTTTTTAAACATGTATCTATTTTACTTTCATAGTTTTAATATATATATGGTTATGTGAAATCCTATTCAACTGATGATGTGAATTGAAAATTTACTTTTACATGTGTCGCAAATGTCTATTTAACACATAGTTTGCTAATGAGTTGGTTAATGTGTTAAAGTTTCTGGAAATATGTTGATATTGAATGTACTCAAAATGTCTTTCCAAACTACGAACTCTAAGGAACATACAAATAATTTTTGGGTTTCAAAAAGTATAAATGTTTGTTATTTGCAGTACGACGAGTTGTGAGTCCAGCCTAACGATGATTTGGCGAATGCCAAGTGAAATGGAATTAGAGAGAAGTTTGATCAATGCGCTATACTCAGCGAATCGTATTGTTCATCGATCGACTGATACAAATGGTTCCAAAGGTTCTGACCTCTGCAACAAATGCAACACAGATTACTTAACCACATAAAAACTCTAAAAGTCACACTAACACACACACATGCAATTAAATCATATATACACTGATTTTTACTACACTCAATTAAGCATAGTAACGTTTGAGGTACAACCCATTTCGGGGCTGCGAAAATGGAATTCGATCATAATCCACCAACTCGTAGGCACCTTTTTCCAAAACACGCTTGACAATATAAGGACCCATCCAAAGCGGTTCAAATTTTCCTGCTCCTATTTTATTAGCATCCTAATCGTAAAGCAAGACCAGGTCTCCTTTTGAGAAAACATGAGGCTTGACATTTATATCATATTGTTCCTTGATTCATTTCTTATGCGCTTCGTTAGCCAATGCGGCTTCATGATGGGTTTCATCTAGATGGATAAGTTCCAAGAAACGCACTTCTTCTTGAGAAGTGTCAGGTAACAGGTCAATTGTGAGTTTGAGAGATGAAATTTTGCATTGTATCGGAAAGATTACCTCCAGACCATACACCGATTGAAAGGGTGTGAATCCAGTTGCATTTCTCACTGAGGTTCGATATGCCCACAAGGTAGAGTACAGGATTAAATGCGAGTTTCTTTTATGAACCCCTATCATTCTTTGAAGCATTTGATTCAGGAATTTGTTGATGGCCTAAACTTGTCCATTCGCTTGTGGATAATAAGGAGTAGAACTATAATGTGAAAGTCCTAACTTGGCAATTAACTCAACCATCATGTGACTGTGAAAATGCTACCCATGATCTGTAACTATAGTTTGCGGTACACCAAACTAGGCAACCACGTGGTTGAAAAAGAAAAGAGAAGCCATCTTGCCATTGTTGTTTAATTTTGGCATCGCCTCGACCCATTTTTTGAAATAGTCAACGGCGAATATAATGTACCCATGCCCCTCAGCCGAGGTGGGGTTACATGTCATGAAGTTAATGCCCCATTTGGAAAATGGTTCAACAACGATGACAAGATGTAATGGTGTAGGTGGTAATCTAACTTTACTGTCATAGATCTGGCATGTGTGACGGATTTTGACAAAAATTATGTAATCTTTGAGTATGGAAGGCTAGAAGTAACCATCACGAAGAATTCTCTGCGCGGTAGCATACCCAGATAAGTGTCCACCACAAGCACCTAAATGGAAATCATTCAATTTTTTTTTAGCTTCCTCATGAGTGAGGCACCTTTGTAAAATCGTATCGATACCATGACGATAAAGAGTGTCGCCAACAATTAGATAATCTTTGGCTTGGTATCAGATACGTCATTGTTGCGAATGAGAGGTATCAGGTCAGACAGTTTGATCTTGAGATAAATTAGTATATCTCCATACCATGCGTCATATGACGAAATCAAGAATAGAGACTCATCTAGAATTGATGGTTATGATGTCGAATCAATGGTATTCGAGGGAAGGTCACAAAGAAGCTTGTTGTCCAAGTCCATGTTGAGGTTGGTATTGCTGGAATTGCTGCTGTTGATATTGGGGCTACCAAGGCTGTTGAATCAAATGTTGTTGTTGTTGGTACAACGGTTGTTGATTTAATGGTTGTTGTTTCCCACCAATGTAAGGTTGAACAGGTTGTGAATACGCTAAACCAGTGTAAGTCTGAGTCATTCCAGTAAAAGGTAAACTAGCTTGAAGTTGTTGGACTCTAGACACAAGTGGTTTTTGTAAAACTACCTGAGAAGGTTGGATCTGTATACTTAAAACTTGGGGGTCTGAGGTTGAAGGGCCAGCTTGCACAGGTTGAGATATAACAATATGAGCTTGTGACTGCAGTAAAGCTATAACAACAGGTGTTGTAGGTATGGAGGAGATAGATTGCATAGGTTGTGATGGATACGCAAGCCTAGGTTGAACATGCATGGTTGGTTGCTACTAACAGACAGTCATTCTAGGTTGACCTAAAGATGATGGCATATCGACATATGGTTTCCCCCCAGGAAATGGAGGATAAGGAGAATGTGCCTATTGTTCTCTATATGGGGGTAGCTCAATGTAAAGCGATACATAAGATGATAACTAGATGAACCAACTTGATATGAACTTGATGGGTCCAACTATTCGGTATCAGTTAATGAAGAACCAGACAAAATTCCAGCAGAGGACATTGGTGAAGACCAAGGGTTGGAAGCAACACCTGAGTGGGTTCCCGATAAAGATTGGTAACCCGATGGGATGGACAGAACACCATACAAGTGTGACTTAGGTGTCATAGTAAACATTGAAGAGGTTGTGACAGAATATTTTTCCATAACCGTAACAGATGGTATGGTCTGGGATGTTGACTCTGCCATAGTCAAATGCCCAAATAAGTTTCCTAATGAATCAATAGGTATCTGAATGTAATCTAGATCAAAAGGAGCAGTGAAATGAGGAGTATGAGGATACATATAAAGTCCAATTCCAAAATGGAATGGAGTTTTGTGTGACTCTACCTCAGGTTCCTCTTCTATCGAAATCAAACCCGGTGGAAGAATTCCACGATCTGGTCCGTAATAGATTTTTGGTATTTGTTGCTGAGGCAAAGAGGAAGTCTTGACAGTTACAAATGTCTGAGGATGTACCAATCGATCTTCTTCCGGTAAGGTAAGAACTTCTGATTGTTCAACCTCAAGATCTAAATGTTATGGTAAAAGAACAAGTTCAGGTTGGGCTTCGTGAACAACTTCTAGTTCAGAAGTAACATCTGATTGAACAATGATGGGTTTAGGATCCACTTATGGTTGAAAATATTCAAGTTCAGAAGTAATTTCTTGTTGAACAGCTTCAGATTGAGAATCAACTTGGGTTACCATTTCACTAGATTTAGTTCTAGTTTCCTCAGGTAATTGTGTAGATTCCACTTTAGTAACAGATGTACCAGTAATCGTAGGAGTAACTGGGGTAACAGTACTTACTGGTATAGGCGTTTCTGGTAATTCAGATGAAGAACTAGAGGCTTGTGAAGTACTGGATCTAGTCAAACGAGATCGCTTTGATCAGATAGGTGTAGCTTTGGGTGGTAAAGGTAGTTTACTCACTGCTCTCCATGAATGACGAGGTAAGGGTTGATTTTCCTCCACGATTGCTGATTGAATTTCCACCACGATTGCTAATTGATTTTACTCACTACTCTCCAAACATAATCAACGAATCAACCCAAGTTTCCCCTACATTTCATAATCTCTCGGTGCTTGTAGATGCAGTAGCACACACTATGGAAGATGACCAGAACATGAAGGATGATGTATTGTTGTCAAATTTTGTTAGAAAATTAAGGAAAAAGAAGACAACACTAAGTACTGGCGAAATCCAATCAGAGGGTCAGAGGATGAAGAGGAACAACATGTAGGGACCCTTGATAATTTCAGTGAACCAGACATGGAAACCCTCAATGATTTCAAGGAACAGGGTACTGAAGCGCCTATTGTTTTAGAAGAATGGGGTACTAAAGCCCCTACTATTTTAGAAGGATGGGGTACTGAAGCCCCTGCATTTTTAGAAGGACAGGGTAATGAAGCCCCTACTATTGTAGAAGAATGGGGAACTGAGATCCCTATTGATTTGGAAAGATAGGGTGTTGAATCCCCTAAGAGACTGAAAGAACAGGGTGTTAAAATCCCTGAGGATTTGAGTGCACAAGGTACTGAAACCATTGGTGCAAATATTGTGGAGGGTATCAAAACCCTCAGCGACAATAAAACCCCGAGTGTAGAAACCCTCGATGACGTCATAATGCAGACGTTTGACAACCTTGACCTTGACGACGATGGGACCTGTTTCGAGTCCGTTGCAGAGAAGACGTTCACAACTAAAGATCTTAGCACGATACCCTCAAATCTATACCTCAACAACTGAATAGATTATTTGGAGCAGCAAGTTCATGACCTAAGGCTTTGAACCAGGTCATGAAGGAGTAGATTTGGCAGAAGCAGAGCTATGTGGAGTTAGTTGCAGAGGTAAAAAGGAAGAAACAACAAGTAAAGGTATGGAAGTATTGGGCCTCCAAATGCTAAAAATGCCTCAAGAAGGTGACTAAGCAGCTATGAAGAGCCTGAGAAAAAAATATGAAGATAGTGAAAGTAAGAATAAACATTGAAGTTCAGGATTGAGGAGCTTGCCATTCATTTTTGACGATTTTTTACAGAAGGAAAAACTTTGTGTGAGGACACACAACAACTTAGGGATGGGAGGGTGTTGATGTCCCAAATTTCCCTATTTTCTACCCCATTTTAACCTCTGTTTTATATCAACACAAACTTCTCTTTCCCGCACTAGTCCAAGATAACTACCTATTCCTACACATGCTTCGTATTTTACATTAAGATTTATTAAAGTGCTTTATTAATAATTTTTATATGGATTTCATGCCTATTACGTACCTCTTGTAACTTATGTTAATTTCCTAGAATTAATTGATAAACTTAGTATTAATTATGAGTAAGTATGACTAGTGCAGGTAGATTCCCGTACCGCCACGAGGACTTTCCAAGACTTCCGTGAGCCAAATATTTCCACGAGTACGGGTTTGATCCTTGACTCCGAGTTTAGTTGCTGATGAATTGAAGAAGGATACCGGTGGCATGCAATCAGGGAATGTTTTCCAAAGTTAGTCTACAGCCAAGCGAGATACATGTTCCATTATAAATGTTGGACGATTTTGTAATTTTAGTTGTTAGTCTATTCGGCCGAAAGGTCTGAATAAATTTTTTTCTGTAATTAGTGGAAAACAGCTTAGGCTGAAAGGATGTATAAGATATAGATCATAGGTAGGACTAGATAGCGAACCATCGACTGTAATTTCATTTTCATGTAATTTGGGTATTGCCTCAGCTCTGGGGCTGGACTTGCACTGTTATGTACATTTGATGAATCAAGTAATACAAGAAATCCACTATGATTTTCATACACAATTTTTAATTTATCTTTCATGTATATTTGAGTGTTGAGCCTTTTTGTTTCTTAGACAGGAAACGAGCTGGTTGGCTAGGTCCAAACCAACCCAGCTTGTTTACCCCTTGTACTTTCGTTATTCAGAAAGATAGTGTGAATATTTCCTTTTGCAGCTGCATGGTGTGACATTTTTGATATTTATTTCTAAAATTCTGATTTAAATCTCTTTTATAGTTAAAGTGTGAAACAGATTCATGGCTTTGGGAGTTAGCTGAGTTTATTTCTTTTATGAAATTGCTTTCTTGCATTTTCTTTACTCTCAATCCTTGTCTCAATTTGCTTTTGCTCGGATACTGCTGGAAGCACTTTCCTGGACCAGCGCATGCGATTGGCTGCACTTTGGTTCAGTTCTTCATTTTGTAGCCAACATTGAATTACTTTACTGCATATTATTTCCAGTTATTTTGCAAGCGAATGAACTGTTAAATTCAGTAATTGTCTTCAACATTAAAAGTATATCTCTAGAAGATCTGAGAACAGTTGCATGAGTTATCATAAACATGTTATACTTGCATTTTATGTCTTACGAACAAAGAACATAAACACTTCAAGTGGATTACCAAAGTTAGTTGACACATGCAGATCACTTAGAATACTATCTTGATTCCTTTGAGTTGATTTCATTTCATGAAGTTTACTTCCTTTGCAGGATTTAATTAATTAAAGAATTTCTTTTCCATAGATGATTTACTTCAGGATTTCATTAGAAGTTGCAATTCTTTTTCAACACATCTTTCAGTCCTTCCGAAAGTAATTTGGAAACTGGGTGAAGGAAACTATGCCTTGGTGCAAGAGTTGGTCTCTTGTCACAGAAACATAGTGCTCTAAGCTATGAAGCTTAGAGCACCTTCACCAAGACATAAATATTTAGTAAGGGAGGTCAAATATACTTTTACATAGAGACACTGTACCTGCACTAGTGCAAGCAGATTGCAACAGTGCAAGGACATGTTGTTTGTGTAGAAGGAAGATCAAGAGGAAAACATATCTCTGCAAAGGCCCACTTGTCAGACTATTAGCCATCCATTTGAAGATGAACATAAAATTTCATTCCAACATTTAAGATTGTTTTCAGTTGTGTGAAAACTCCTTTACTTGATTTACTTGCAAATTGTTCTTTTACATTCCAGCACTAGAGTTGCTTTGGTGTCAATTGTCTTTACGATTGTTTTCTATTTGATTCTGCAAGCATTTCCTTTAAGAAGTAGGATTAGGAAAAGGAAAATTTCACACCACTTTTGGAATTTCTTGTGCTTCTTATATGAGTTTATGAAACCCTCGGGTTGATAATTAAGTGTTGATGAGGTTTCTTAGGTGCAATTCCTGCACCCAACACTTGCCATACTTCCATACCAAGAAAGTAATGCATGAGTCCCAGGTCCTTCATCTTGAATTCTCTTGCAATATCCTCTTTGCAAGATTTTGTCAGCTTCTCATCACCTGTTATAATCAAATCATCAACATATAATAGTATAATAAAAAATTTAACTTCAACCACAATATGTTAAAGGTTCACATCTGCTTCACTTTTGGTGAAGCCCAACCCGGTAAAATAGCTGTCAATCCTAGTGTACCAAGCATGTGGTACTTGTTTTAGTTCACACAATGCTCACTTTAGTATGTAGACATGAAACTCTCTGTTGAAAGTATGAAATCCTTCTAGCTTCTCAATGAACACCTCTTCCTGAATCATGCTGTTGAGGAATGCTGTCTTCACATCCATTTGATGTATCTTTCATCCCATCTACACTAAAAGTGATAGAATAGATTTGATAGAAGAGTTCCTTACTAATGGAGAAAAAGTCTCTTCGTAATCAATTATCTCCACCCGAGAGAACCCTCTAGCCACAAATATGGCCTTGCGTTTCTCCACACTCTCATTTGCTGCTTACTTTACCTTGTAAATCCATATGAAACTCACCACTAACTTGTCTGTTGGTCTTGGTACCACTTCCCAAACACTGTTTTTGATAATGGAATCATACTCCTCAAACATGGCATCAACCCATACTAGTTGTTGAAATTATTCCTCCAATGAGGATGGCTCAACCTCTACACTCTCACTAATCAGATCCATGTAGCCAATGCACCGATCTGGCGACGTCCTTTGCCTGCAATGTGATGTAGGTTCTCCCACATTCTCTCAGCATCATGCATCAATCTATTAGCCTTTTAGGTGCACTTCCTTCCATCTCTAGAATTATTTGCATGAGTGGCTTCTTCCACTCTCTATTCCTCTGCATGTGGCTGCTCCATATCATACCGAGGTTCCTCCTTTGGAGCTAAAATACCCTCATCTGCATGTAATTGAAGCTACCCCTCAAGGGAACATCTCATGGCCTTCTCTTCATTGAAATTCACATTCTATGAACCACTGTCATCCTGTGAGTTGGTAGGTACACCCGATAGTTGTGAGGTGTATCAATGTACCCCAAAAATATGCCCAACTTAGCTGTTGGCTCTAGATTTTTCCTTGCATCCTTGGTAACATGAAAGTAGACTGATGAACCAAAGATCCTGAAGTGTGCCAAATTTGGTTTCTTACCTAAAAATTCTTCTTCTGGTGTACTCATCCTAAGAATTCGATGAGGAATTATGTTATACAAATAAATAGATGTGTTGCATGTTTTAGCTCACAAGTGCAACAGTAGGCCCTGATCATGTAACATCATCAGTGTAGCTCCCATAATACCTCTATTCTTCCTTTCAGCCACCCCATTCTGCTGTGGGTTATGGTGGCTATTAACTCCCGTAAAATGCCTTCTGATGCACACAATTTCTTGAATTCATTGACACATATTATCCACTATTATCACTTCTGAGAGCTTTAACTTTCTTGCTAATATCTTTCTCGACAAGTGCTTTAAATTCAAAAAATTTAGCGAACGTCTAATCTTTCTTCTACATGAATAAAATCCAACACTTATGAGAAAAATCATTTACAAATATTACATAATACCTGTTCTTGGCCATGGAGGTTTGTTATGAGGAATTTTGCATCAACAGATAAATACTAATTCCCTAGGTAGGTAGCTATACCTAGAACAATAGATTTAAAGCACTTATCCTTTTTCTATAGACGATAAATAAGACAAAGGGAATCAAAGGACCTACTTGTTCTTTTGCTTTCCTTCCATCTCCTTTGTATGATTCCTGTCACTCCTTCTCGAACTTAACTTGCTCAAAAAGTGCATGCAAGCATAAACAAAAGATAGAGAACCAATCAAAGCAAGAGTTCTATCAACTACAAGTATATGGAATTAGATACATTCACACATACAAACATCATATATCAAGATAAGCATATGGAAGAAGGTGTAAACAAATTTATTAAGCAGAAGGAATAATTACAACCATGAAGTCTGATCCATTATCACTATTCTAGCTTGGGTTCCAACCAACATTACATCAATATCACACCACTCCAGTAGCATAACACTTCATGCTTATATTCTCAATTCTCACATCAACAATAGATCCTTACAAATTCTCAAAGTCCATCCCTTGATCACTTAGATGAGTCCTTAATTTATGGACAAATGGAGGAGGTTTGGTCATAAATGAAGTTATTGAATGGCCTTCCAAACTTAGAGTTAGTTTCCATGGAGGAAGGGATGAGAGGATAGGAGGTTACTTAACTCATTCCCTATCCAATTTCGAGCTCATAGGAGATGATAAGTGTGGGAATATTCTATATGGATCCAGAAGATAAGAATATTCCTAGAACCCTATGTGAATTTCGCTCAATCTCGCCCAGTGTAGGTCAAGTGGGCCTATGTGCTTTGCAGAGCACCTTGACATGGGCATACCTACACTGAAGTGCACTCTCCCTGTCCAAGGCTGTGTTGGTCCCTCAAGGAGGCAATTATGGAGGGATACAGGCCAAGAAACTCTTAGGGAAGGAGGCATTCAAAGTGGTGACTTGTCTAGGGCATGTAGCAACTGAATTAGGGTTTGATGAGCCCTAATGGTACTGATCTGAATGATGGGAGTGATGTGCCCAAATGGATCTGTAACAGCTTCCCCTAAAGCATGAAGTCGAAAATAATGATGTTAAGTGATATGCTTTACGATGTGATGAGGAGGTTTTGAAGTGGTTGGTGACCTACATCAATTACAATACATAATATCATGATATTTTGATTTTTTCTCATGAATCGCTGAGGGAAGGCATACCCATGCTCAACATATAAACTTTCATTAAAAGTAAATAGATAGTCGTCTACATATATAGACCCATGATAGTATGACCATCAATGTAAAGCCATTGTATAGATGATTTGGTACATTTCCTAAAATCACAGCCTGGATGGATGAAACTAGATCCGAGGTCTCTATCACGTTCAATCGTTTGCTCAAGTACAAGTCTAACCATGTGAATATGTGATCTAAAGTTGAACATGGGAAGACACCATACATGGTGTGAATGGAATTTTTGATGTCTAACACCATACAAAGTATTTCAGTCGAAGGCCAGTGATGTTAACCTATCGCCGGAAGCGAGAAAATTGCCATTGATGTATGCAAGCCTCAAGGTACTAGAAGGGTGTTTCTAAGTCAACTTCTTGGATAATGTGTTGACGTCGACAAGAAGCAACTCGTCGCAAGAGGGCCTTTATGTATCCCACATCAACGACATGAAACAAATGTAATGATTTTGGAGATGAAATTTGATTGATGACACAAGGTTCAAGAATGGCGGTCATGAAAATGAAGGTTTATGAGTATTGCAAAGGATGAATTTCAAACTGAGTGACTTCTCTTGAACATGTTGGTGACACTGAATGGATTGGAAGCATTAAACCAAAAAAAAAGTAATGGATGGTATGATAGACCAACGTATGATGACCATCAAGCAGATAACCCAACCCAAATAGTCATAATGATGAAAGTGAAAGTGTCATGTTCAAGAGTGACCTACTGCCATAAAGTGGTTTACCCCTTTCCCCAATCATTGCTGACCAGTACCTCTTTATTTTTATCAAGCTTGAGGAGGATAAAATATGCTTGTTGTATAATTCCACCCTTCAGATGAATCCATCGATATGTGATGGTTTAACGAGTCTAGCGAAGGTGAAACTCGATCTTGTCATGATGCACATGTTTGTCACTATTTGATGTTTTAACTAGTTTAATGATAATGATAACTCAGTCCTTTTCATGTTTAGAGAGTTTGAAAAGGGAAAAAAAAAGAAAACTCCACAAGTTCTTTTTTGTATATTTGTCTCTCAAGTCCGAAAAAGCGTAAAACAATACAAGAGAGAACCTATTGACCATGTTCGGTCAACGTATTCATTTTTTGTAAATAATCTATCTCAGCCTGAATAAGGATTAAACTTATACTGAGTAGATGTCATTTCCAATTCTTTAACGAGCTGAAAAGGACAAGCACTCGACAATCTTTTCATATTTCGAGAATCTAAAAAGAGCTTAAAGAGGACTCCAAGGGGGTTCCTTTTTTGATGTTTAACAGAGCTCAAAAAAGAGATAAAATTATGCCTTGTGGTTAAAGTTCAATTCACGATCGTGCACGTCAAATTCTGCAAGTCAGCTGTAGATATGTTCAAAGCAACACCAAATGGATTAAACATACCTGTTCCAATGGTAAAAATAGGTAAATACAAAAGTTTACTCATTTAATGTTCATGAAATAAATATAAAAGCAAGAATTTACCATGATATTTTCACCATTTGATATTTACCATTCAGTTTGTGCTCTAACCTTGTTTTTTACCTCGATCTTCATCAGCTAGTTGCGAGAGATTTTGCGGATCATTTTTCATGCCATCCAGACTGAGTAGGAGATCTACCCCTCCTCTTTCTTTTTATGTCATTCTTTTAGTATTTCATGTAAGTTTTTAGGGTTTTTTAGGGCCCCTAGGGTTTGAATTTTTTGGCCTGGGATTAGCACAAGCTTTTATGTCAAAAACTACATTGAGGAGCACCCAGACAGAAGGCATTCTGCACTGCAGCACATTATCTCCTTGCCTGGGCGGCGCTGGGTGAGTTTCACAAAATTGACCCAAAATTTCTCTAGTTTTTTTGCATGAACAGGATCCTAACTAAGCTTATGGATTGATTTCAGGCTTTAATCAAATCAAAATGTCTATTACTTGGTGAGAAAGAGAGAATGAAGAACAAGACATGGGTTCCCTAAATTATCGGGTACAATTGAGGCCCTAAAAAACTGTGGGTTGCTCAAATACTTCAGGTTGTCCGGAATGAGGCAACAATCAAAACTATTGCAGTTCCTAGTTCATGCATGGGATCCGATAGATCAGTCTTTTCACATAAGGGACAAAGTTGTCCCTATTGTGGTTGATGATGTTTACTTTCTTACAGGGTTTTCACGACGTGGTGCCCCCATATCTCTTTCAGGTTCTTTCCGTGGAGGGGAGATAGTGAGGGACTATGTTCGACAATTCTATCAGCTAGGTACACAGCCTAGCAAGGACATAAAGATAATCATCAACGATTTCCATGATTTTCCTTTGAGAACAATCCTTTTCACCATTGCAAAGTTAGTAGGTAATGTGACACTTCATCTGGCAAACAGATCATATGTGCAACATGCTCTTGAGTGTCTTGAGCCAACTTTATTCAATTGGTGTGAGGCAGTACTTTCTTCACTGAAAGAACAACTGACAAAGGTAAAGAGCGGTAAGACAAAGAAATTTATATATGGATCACTCTTAATTTCTTTTACCTTAGAAATAATTCCATTGATGCAACCCCAACATGTAACACTGGGTGTAGCTGGTCCTAGAGATCCATGGATGCAGCAGTGGATCAAATTGATGGTTGGACATGCTGTTCAGTCATCGATTACATTTTCCATTGCATTCTTCAGTTGGCTCGATCGACAACACATTGTCATCGAGGAGCATCCATATGTAGGGATGGATTTTCGTTGAGATCTAGAGTTGAGTCTACTAGTGGGCGCTTAATGGGGTGCTATAGGTAAATTGTTTTTGAAAAAAATGTTTTTTGATTTTTAAGTTTGTACATGTTTTTGTGTTTTGATGTTTCAAGACTAAACGAAAATCATTCTCATGCATGCAGACATGGGTACTTTCGAGCTATGAGGCACAAACAGGAGGCAGGTGGGCTAGCACGGAGAAACATTGGGAGAGCAGCTCTCGAGGATTTGGAATTGGCTGAGACATTGGCTGAGTTGTAGGATCATGTAGAGGGATTAACCCTTGGTTTTTTGGATGTCCAGATTAAGGAGTTACCTATGAGTTGCAGTGCCATACTATTGGTGTTCCAGGCTGTTGGAAACGACTCTTGCGCATGATAGCTCAGGCTGTGACCTGTTATCATGAGCATCACTAGGTCTATTTAGGATGATTTTTGCATGCATTTTGAGTTTTTAGGTCAGATGACCAAACATGTCTTGGACACAAATTTTGTAAATTTTTTTTAAAACATCTATCTATTTTACTTTTAGAGTTTTTATATATATATGGTTATGTGCAATCCTATTAAGATAACAATGTGAATTAAACATTTACTTTTACATGTTTCGCAAATGTCTATTTAACATAGTTTGCTAATGAGTTGGTTAATGTGTTAAGGTTTCTGGAAATATGTTGATATTGAATGTACTCAAAATGTCTTTCAAAATATGAACTCTAGGGAACATACGAAGAATTTTTGGGTTTCAGATGATATAAACGTTTTTTAGTTGCAGTACGACCAGTTGTGAGTCTAGCCTAATGATGATTCGACGAATGCCAAGTGAAATGGCATCAGAAAGAAGTTTGATAAACGCACTATACTCAGTGATATTGTTCATCGATCGAATGATACGAATCCGTTGAAAACTCACTAACTCGCCACTTGGAGCGAAAATGGCCCATGCTGTAGAAGATAGGTTCTGTGTACTACAACTAGCACCATTGGTGTAACCAACCAATGGTTCCAAAGGCTCCGACATTTGCAACAAATGCAAAGTAGATTACTTAACCACATAAAAGATCTAAAACATACACTGACACACACACATGCAATTAAAGCATATATACAATGATTTTTATACACTCAATTAAGAATAGTAACGTTTGATGTACAACCCATTTAAGGGTTGCGACAATGGAATTCCATCATAATCCACCAACTCGTAGGCACATTTTGCCAAAACATGCTTGACAATATAAGGACCCATCCAAAGCAGTTCAAATTTTCCTTCTCTTAGTTTATCATCTTCCTGATCGTAAAGCAAGACCAGGTCTCCTTCTGAGAAAACATGAGGCTTGACATTTTTGTCATATTGCGCCTTGATTCGTTTCTTATGCGCTTCGTTAGCCAATGCAACTTCACGACGAGTTTCATCTAGATGGATAAGTTCCAAGAAACTTGCTTCTTCTTTAGAAGTGTCGGGTAACAGGTCAATTTTGACTTTGAGAGATGAAATTACGCATTGTATCGACAAGATTGCCTCCATACCATACACCAATAGGAAGGGTGTGAATCCAGTTGCATTTCTCACCAATATTTGATATGCCCACAAGGAAGAGTATAGGATTAAATGCGAGTTTCATTTATGAACCCATGTCATTCTTTGAAGCATTCGCTTCAGGACTTTGTTGATGGCCTCAACTTGTCCATTCACTTGTGGATAATAAGGAGTAGAACTATAATGTGAAAGTCCTAACTTGGCAGTTAACTCAGCCATCATGTGATTGTGAAAATGCAACCCATGATTTGTAACTATGGCATGTGGTACACCAAACTGGGAAACCATGTGGTTGAAAAAGAAAAGAGAAGCTGTCTTGCCACTATTGTTTAATGTTAGCATCGCCTCGGCCCATTCTGTGAAATAGTCAACAACGACTATAATGTACCCATACCCCCCAGCTGAGGTGGGGTTACATGTCATGAATTCAATGAAAATGGTCCAACGATGATGACAGGATGCAATGGTGCAGGTGGTAATCTAACTTTACAGTCATAGATTTGGTATGTGTGATAGCTTCTGACAACAATTATGCAATATTTGAATATCAAAGGCCAGAAGTAACCAACACGGAGAATTCTCTGCGCGGTAGCATAACCAGATAAGTGTCCACCACAAGCACCTGAATGGCAATCATTCAAAACTTTCTTGGCTTCCTCATGAGTGAGGCACCTTCATAAAATTGTATTGATACCATGATGATAACGAGTGTCGCCAATGATCAGATAATCTTTGGCTTGGTATCAGATACGTCACTATTGTGAGCGAGAGGTATCAGGATTGAAAGTTTGGGTCTAGAGATAAATCAACATATCTCCATACCATGAGTCAGATGACGAAATCAGGAATAGAGACTCATCCAGAATTGATGGTTCTGATGTTGAATCAATGATATTCGAGGAAAGGTTGCAAAGAGCTTGTTGTCCAAGTCCATGTTGAGGTTGGTATTGCTAGAATTGTTGCTGTTGATATTGGGGCTGCCAAGGTTGTTGAATCAACTGTTGTTGTTGTTGGTACAACGGTTGTTGATTTAACGGTTGTTTTTGCCCACCAATGTAAGGTTGACCAAGTTGTGAATACACTAAACTAGTGTAAGTCTGAGTCATTCCAGTAAAAGGTAAACTATCCTGAAGTTGTTGGACTCCAAACACAAGTGGTTGTTGTAAAACTACCTGAGAAGGCTAGTTCTGTATACCTAAAACTTGGGGGTATGAGGTTGAAGGGCCAGCTTTCACAAGTTGAGGTACAAAAATATGAGCTTGTGACTGTGGTAAAGCTGTAACAATAGGTGTTGTAGGTATGGATGAGACAGATTCAATAGGTTGTGATGGATACCCAAGCATAGGTTGAACGTAAATGGTTGGCTGCCACTAAGAGACATTCATTCCAGGCTGACCTAAAGACGATCACATACCGAGATATGGTTGCCCCCTAGAAAATGAAGGATAAGGAGAATGTGCATATTGTTCTCTGTATGGGGTAGTCCAGTGTAAAGCAGATACATAGGACAATAACCAGATGAACCAACTTGATATGAACTTGATGGGTCCAGCTGTTCGATATTCGTTAATGAAGAACCAGATAAAATTTCAGTAGAGGAAATTAGTGAAGACCAAGGGCTGGAAGCAACACTTGAGTGGGTTCCTGATAAATGTTGGTAACCTGATGGGATGGATGAAACACCATACAAGTGTGACTCAGGTGTCGTAGTAAACATCGAAGAGGTTGTGACAGAAGATTCTTCCATAACCGTAATAGATGGTACGGTTTGGGATGTTGACTTTGACATAGTCAAATGTCCAAATAAGTTTCCTAACGAATCAACGGGTATCTGAAAGTAATCAGGATTGAAAGGATTAGTGAAATGAGGAGTATGAGGATACAGATAAAGTCCAATTCCAAAATGGAATGGAGTTCTGGGTGATTCTACGTCAGGTTCCTCTTCTATCAAAATCAAACCAAGTGGAAGAATTTCACCGTCTAGTCTGTAATAGATTTTTGGTATTTGTTGCTGAGGTAAAGAGGAAGTCTCGACAATTACAGATGTATGAGGATGTACCAGTCAATCTTCTTCCAGTAAGGTAACAACTCCCGATTGTTCAACCTCAAGATCCAAATGTTATGGTAAAAGAACAAGTTCAGGTTGGGCTTCATGAACAACTTATGGTTTAGAAGTAACTTCTGATTGAACAGTGATGTGTTCAGGATCCACTTCTAGTTGAATAGATTAAGGTTCAGAAGCAATTTCTTGTTGAACAACTTCAGATTGAGAATCAAATTGTTGTTGAACAACTTGGGTTACCGTTTCACTAGATTCAGTTCTAGTTTCCTCAGGTAATTATGGAGATTCTACTTCAGTAACAGATGTACTAGTAACTAGGGTCACAATACTTATTGATATAGGTGTTTCTGGTAATTCAGATGAAGAACCAGAGGCTTGTGAAGTACTGGATCTAGTCAAACGAGACCGCTTCGATCGGATAGGTGTAGCTTCGAGCAGTAAAGGCAGTTTACTCGCTGCTCTTTGTGAATGATAGGGTAAGGGTTGATTTTCCTCCATGATTGCTGATTGATTTTATTACAAAAAATAAATAAAAAAAGGGGTAAGCTAGGTGAAAATGTTTACCAAGCAACCGTGAACTGTAGAATACCTCCTGGCGAACCAAGAAGTACGGGAAAACAATCTCCCCAAATGCTGTGTTCGATGTATCACAATGTACAAGGTGGCCGACTCGGTTACCTAAGGATGGTTATCAACCTAGTGTTGTCCTCCCATATATACTTGAAAGTACATGAAGGACCAATCTGTATTAGTGCTGTCTAATGCGAAACTACATAATGAGAGCATTCCCATATACTTTATGTACTATAACACTGCCCTACATACCTGAAGGTACGTGGATGAGCTATGATATAATCACGTACATTGAATGAGGTATCGCACTCGGAATGTATTGCAGACAAGTTAGCGACAACTGCTATGTTTTATGATGCCAGAACACGTCTCTAGCCTAGAACCTCTAAATGTTTTGCATTAGATGACAATGCTCCTTTAGGTTAATTGAGGTTAATTTTAAGTTGATATTTATTAAGAATTTTCCTTTCAAGGTTCACCACATGATGTATTTTCAATTCCTAGAATGAAACTAATATGATAGCATCCTTTTCATTCAATTTTGACAATGAAAAACTTAGCTAGTAGGGATAGAGAAATCAGATTCTTGTAATCAAAGAACAAAGAACACATCTAATGCAATTTCTCTAAACTATTCCCATGAGCACACACAAACTCTTTTAATGCACAATGCGAGTTTTTCTTTTCATTTCCCTTAATGCCGTGATGAACAAAAGGAAACTAATGCATATATAATCATTCAATCTTTTTGCAAGAATGAAGGCTTTAATACAATTCTGTTTCGAAAGAAATGAAGAATTTTACGACACTTTGTTTTGAGCACCCTGACATGGGCCTACTTGCGCTAAAAGTTCACTTTCCCCTGTCCAAGGATACGCTGGTCCCTCAAGGAGGAAATTCTGGAGGGCTTAAGGCAAAGAAACTCTCAGGGAAGGAGGCACTCAAAGTGGTGACTTGTCTAGGGCATGTAGCAACTAAATTAGGGCTTGATGAGCCCTCATGGTATTGATATGAATGATGGGAGCGATGTGCCCAAATGGACTTGTAACGAGGTTGTCGAGAACTTTCCACATAAATTTGAGTGACCTCTGTCAAGGATCGCTTGCACTCGAATGTATTTATCATGAAAGGAAGCTTTGGTGTACTTCCCCAATGTACACCCTTTGCATGTGTCTCTATGGTCTAGTGTACTCTTTGGAAGTACTGTAAAAATTTGTTGCATGATATTCAAAGCTTCGTGGTGTAAGTGAACCAATTTTATATTCCACAACTCACCGATGTCTCGGCTCTGCACCTTCTTTGCTTTTGTGCTCAAAGCAACATAGTCTTCTACATCCAATTTGTATAGGTTCTTCACCTGAACCCTGATCTGTTTCACTTTTCCTAAGGCTATGTGACAAAGGAAACACTTTCCCTTTATAAATATCACATCGTAGCCATGGTCCTCCGACATGGAAACTGAAACCAAATTCTTCTTCAAACCTAGAACATACATGGCATATTTTAATGTGAGAGGAGAACCAGACTCCCTCTTAAAGGTAACAATAATGATGCTCATCGTGCTATACCTCCCATCATATCCCATCATGATGTGCATCTGGAGTTCCTTCTCCTCCAAGTCACTGGAGAACTGTTTGTTTCCGGTCATATCGAATGAGGCTCCACTATATAGGTACCACACACTACCCATCATTGATGTAATCATGCAAGAAATGGGGGTGAAATCCAGCTCAAATTATGAAGAAAGAAATTCAGTCGCCACTCCTCCTGAGGGCATCTTTCTGGCCTTCTTGTGCAGACACTTCGTGGCATAGTGTCCCATCTTGTGACAATGAAAATATTTATTCTTTGACATTTCCTTCTTCTTTCTTCCTTGATTGGAATTCCCCTTCCCTTTCTTCACCTTTCCATCTAAGGCACATTTCTCCTCATCATCATGCTTCAATGAGGATCCATCTTTGGTGTTCTACCAAATCTCTTCTTGCACCAAGTCAGACCACAAATTCTCCCACTCTGGTAACTTCTCCCTCCCATTAATTGAGTCCTGATAGTTATGTTGACTCTTGGGAATGCATAGAAGTGATAGGCTCATGAGATTGTTTTAAACAACTGTAACACCGACACTTCCAATCTCATCCCAGCATTGGGTGAACCTTGTCAAGTACTTCAGTATTGTGTCACCCTTCTCCATCTTGATTTTTCTGGGCTTGTCCTTCAGTGCCAACTTCCTATGGTCACTACTGTTTTGAACATGTATGTCAAGTCCTTCCACATTTCATATGGATTATCCTTACCATGGAGGTTTGAGATAATATAATAAAATCCTTCTAGGATAATCCTTCTCGCCTTTGCAACACATTTTTTCCACTCTGCTAGATCTTGACCATCAACTGCTGGAGGCTTAGGAATATCTTTGTTTATGAGTTCCTTAAGCCCGTTTTCTTCAAACACTACCTCCATCCTGTCCTTCCAAGAAATATAGTTCGAACTACCATCAAGGGAATACTCAAGTCCCAATCCGTGGAACAAAATCCTAGTGGATGTGAATTATGATACTGCAGATTCAATTTCTCCTGCAAAAAGGCAAACTCGTATTCTCCTCTTCTATAGTGATTTCATCTATGATACTATGTATAAATTCCTTGTATATTCAAACTGCTAATTGTAATATGCTAAAACAATTGACTTGAATCCACTCTACTCATCAGTGGAAACAATAAACAATCAATGAAATCATGAAGCATACAATAGAAAGAATTCAATCACACATAACACAATGATTTCCTCGAGAAAGACACAACTAAAAATCCTTGCTATATGTATATTGCATCAATAAAAAAATATGAGAATATTACAATGCTTTTATCAAGTCCCTATTTCCTTGCGCTGTTCTTTAAGGAATTAACCCATTTTCAATTGGGAAATTACTCAATTATGAATTGCGTAATGATGATAGGCATCCCTCTGATTGCATGCACCACCTATTTAATCTATATGATTTTACAACTAATAGCACACTGTCCTCAAACTCCAATATCAACTAGGTCTTTTTCTAATCTAACATGCATGAGTTAATTTTGAGTGAACCTTTAATTTACTAGTTGATCACTACAGGAAAAATCACACTGCACTTCAAGCAACACCACATTGTACTTCAGGAAACACCACATTGCACTTCAGGCAACACCCCACTGGACTGTAGACAACACCACACTACTAGAACTCCCACTAATTCCTCCATTAGTTGGAACTAATTTAAGTGAATTTAACTCACTTAGATTGATTTAATTAATTACAACTCAAAAGAAACTCAATTAGTGCTCCTAATTGAGGGATACACTCTACATGACTCTAGTTATACCCTCAACTCAAATTGGATGAGCCAACTAAGTAAAATTAACTTAGTTAAATATTACAAGTTTTCATGAGATGTGGAATTACAATTATATTCCCAATTTAATTTAAGGAAAATTTTAAATTAGGATTTTCTTGTTGCACTTTGAATAATTTCTGCAAGAAGGAATTCAAATTGTTTTTAAAAAGTGTGGTATAGAATGACAAAAGACTACTCCATACACATGTCAACAAAATTGAGTTGTCGAAAGAATGAAAAAGACACTGATGGAAAAGGAAAGGAGCATGATCAATGATGATGGATTAGGACAAGAATTCTGGGAAGAGGTAGTGGAGATTGCATTTTACCTAGTTAATAGATCACCTTCATCAGAGTTGAAGGATAAAACCTCACATGAGGTATGGAATGGTAAGAAACCATCTCTATCACCTCTCAGGGTATGTGGTTGCAATGCATATGTACATGTTCCAAAGGAGAAAAGAGCCAAGTTGGGTAGTAAATTTGAAAGGTGCATATTTATTGGGTATAAATATGGTTTAAAAGGTTACAAGCTTTGGAACCCATAAACAAGAAGGTTGTATGATATTAGAGATGTGGTATGTAGCGAAGTGAAGTATGTCATGGATCATGAATTCCTACCAAGGGAAAAGGAACCAGATAACATAGAGTTTTAATTGAAGGATGAAGAATCAGACTCTATAGAAGAACAAGAATAATATATAATAATAATAATAAATAATAATAATAATAATAAGAAGAAGAAGAAGAAGAAGACGACAAAGAAGAAGAAGAAGAATCACACTCTATAGTTTTGAGAAAATTAGTTCAGGAAAGAAGGAAGCCAGAGAGGTATACTCCATCTTATTTCTATTCAATATTTTTATTATTATTTATTACTAATGATGATCTTAGAATTGTTACAGATGTATTATATTTAGAGGATGAAAAACTCTAGAAAAAGGCCATGGTTGAAGAAATGGAAACCTTGGACAAGAATGAGGCTTGGGATTTGGTGTAGTTGTTAGCTTGAAGAAAACCCATTGGAAGCAAATGGGTTTTTAAGAACAAGATGAATGAATAAGGCAAAGTGGAGAACTATAAAGCTCTATTAGTAGCAAAAGGTTATTCCCAGGTGTCGGGAATTGATTTTGGTGATATTTGTTCTCTTGTTTCCAAGTTAGCTTGTATTATATTAATTTTATCTGTTGTTGCTACTTTTGGTTTTGAGGTAGAATAGATGGATGTGAAGACAACATTCCTACATGGGGATCTAGAAGAATATATCTAAGTAAAGAATCTGGAAGGCTTTGCAATCAAAGGTAAGAAAGAATTAGTATGCAGGTTGAAAAATTCTCTTTATGGGTTAAAGTAATCACCAAAGATTTGGTATCAAAAATTTGATACATATATACAGGGACTTAACTTAACAAGGAGCAAAGTAGATCACTATGTGTATTATAAATTAGTTAATGATCATGTTATTTATTTGGTCTTATATGTGGATGATATGTTGCTAATTGGAAATGACAAATTATCGAGGATGTGAAGACCCAATTGTCCTCTAAATTTGACATAAAGGATATTGGTGTTGCAAACTTTATTTTGGGCATAGAAATTTAAAAATATCAGTAAAAGACGAAACTCTGGTTAAATCAAAAGAAGCATGTCGAGGCAGTATTGTAGAGGTTTAATATGTGGGATAATAAACTGGTGAAGGTCCCTATTCATGTAGGTGTAAATTTATTTACATAATAATGTCCCAAGACATAGGAAGATGAAAAGGACATGTCCCATGTTCCATATGCAAGTGAAATATGAAGTTCTATGTATGCAATGCTTTTTACTAGGCCATACATTGCACATGCAGTATGAGTATTGAGCATGCTTATGTCAAAACCAGGGAAGGAGAATTGGACAACAATAAAGTGTGTTTACAAGTATCTAAGTGGAACTAGTGATTATGGTTTGTGCTACCAAGGAAGACCAATATTGGGCATAGTGTTGGACATACGTGGCTTGTTGATGCATAGTAGGCTGGAGATATGCATCACATAATATCTACAAGTGGCCATGTGTTTGACCTATTTGGAGGAGAAATTAGTTGGATGAGCAAGAGACAACATTTAGTGGAAATTTCAACTACAAAAGCTGAATACATAACAACCACTCATGTAATCAAGGAAGAAATATGATTACAAAGATTGTATTTAGCTATGGGGTTGGTAAAACGAGCTATAAGGATAGATTGTGACAAACAAAATGAAATTTTCTTGACAAAGATTCTTGCTTATTAGCCAAAGACAAAACATATATATGTTCGGTATCGCTTTGTGAGGGATATGGTTGAAGACAAAAAGTTGTTGTCAGAAAAGGTTGAGACTTGGAAGAATGTTGCGAATGCATTGAAAAAATATGTGAGCACTGAAAAGTTCTCTTGTTGTAGAGAAAAAATGGGAAAATATTTCCTTGAACTGTTGACTGTGTAACCCTTTGGCCCCTTATGAGAAAATAAAGAAACAAGTGGGAGAATGTTAGGTGTGTGTTATATTATTTCCACGACTTATATGAAGCACAAACAAAAGGGAGTTCGAGTGGGGGGGGGGGGATTGGCAGCTCCCCTCTGTAGGGTTTGGGGCAACACTCAGAAACATTTTTTTGGGTGGTTTTTCCCATGTTTTACATATGGTTTTATGAATGATGGTTTTGTAGATCAAGTCAAGGGAGCTATAGTTATGTTCTAATCCAAGATTAATAGACTGGGGGTTTATGAAGGCTTCAACATGTATATAATGTATTATAACATTAAAAGGAATATAGTGAAAAATCAATATGGTTTTCCCATTTTTGGATTCTAGGAGAAAAATCTCTTTGTATATTCTATGTTCTCATCATTGTATATTTTCAATTTTTTTAAAGAATTCATTTACAAGTATTATTTGTACATGGTTAAAACCTACAGGTTCCATGTCAACTAGATCATTTTTTAAAAATATATGAGAGATTAAACTTTCCAATGAATCTATTCTACATCATCCCCAAATTTCTCTTCTTTTGGTCACCAACTACATGCCCCTTTCACACAATAAAACTTGCATGAGAATTGATTTATCATTTAGAATGTTTAACCAATTTATTTTCTTGTTATGCTTAGGGCCACAATAGTTGTTACAATTCACCTCCATATTGAAAATATTGAATCCACAAAGTACAAATAATGATGGAATCGAAGATCACAATTTTTAATTTTGCAATTTGAGTTCCATTACATAGACAATCCCATTGATCTATCTATTTCACTAGTATATAGAAAATACCATCTTGATATTAGGCCTTTAAGTGGACACAACACATGCTCATTTTATAATATGATTTCTTAAATTAAAATAACAGTTGACTATACTTCTGCACCAACCTTTTGTGAGAGTCTTTATTTCAGAGTGTTTACAACATGGTAATAATTAGGTTGGAATTGATGTTAGCAGGTCACTAAGATTGTTTATGATGATCAAAGGGTGTTTTATAAGAGATTGTGATGATATATTTATGTTTGTAGAGGAGTTGCAGGAGGATGTAGAGGTTGGACTTGCTTTGGAGGTGCGTAGCGAGGTGATATATAAATTTGGCAGAGTTATGGGAAGAACACTCATGATTTTCCTCAAATTAGCGCATCTTCATGAGAATCTACCTATCACAAAGCAATGATTCAACATTTTCGCTGGGTGCACATTATGTCCTTGTAATGATCATCTCACGGAGTATACCCATGATGATACTCATAGGTCAAGAAAATTAAAAAAACATGAGTAAAACCATCGTATTTCCCAAGGAATTCATGCAATCAAGGGTCTAACTGTTTAGTCAACAAAAACCATCAATAAATCCTTGGTTTTTGCCCAAGGTAATTGAAGGATGGAGAGCCTATAAATTCACAAAGTGATTAGACAATGGATGCATAAGAAGGATTCAAGCTTCTAAAGGTCATTTTCTCTACAAATCAATTTTGATTAAATTAGTATTGTATTTCCTTGTATTTGCCTCTTTGTTCTGGTACATGTTTGAAGGAGGATATTGTAAAAGGGATAGGATCTCTAGGTGTGTTTGGCATATCTAGATCTTAGCAAATGCATACTAGTATTATCAAAATTATGATTGATTTGTGTGAGATTGAGTGACCTAATATTACCTAAAGGGTAGAGCATAAGTGACCATGCGTGAGACTTATTATTGTTTTCAAATATATATCAGTGCATGGGGGCAAATCTCTATTTTAAACATATAGAAAGTCTTGTTTACCAATTAGATTTGGTCACTAAGATACAATTTAATGTGTAATTTCCTGTATATTGAGTTGGTTTATGCACAAACACTAAACGTAGTGCACATAGTCAAGAATGCAATGTAGTGGCACACCTGTAGTGTTAACTAAGTTTGATGGAAGGGTCTTATGCTTTGTGACTGACATATTGTTTTGTAGAAACAAGTGCCATGAAAACTAATAAATGTGTGTGCATTTTGGTATCTCCTATCTTATGCGAGTAAATCTCTCTTTTTGTGCCTTGAGCAGATTAAAGGAGCTTGTTTGATTTCTGGAATGGTAATGATCTAAATAGAATGTATTTGGCCTTGAGTGATCTCATTGAAGGTATTCATTTTTTGGCTAGTGCCATTGATTGGATAATTAATATTTTTGGGCCTGATTCGTTAGTGTTAAAGATTGCTGAAGGTTCTTTATATAACATTACAAGTTGTATTGAATACATGATCTCATCGAAGGTTTTGATCAACATATTCTATGGGAAATAATTATTGATATGGTGTTTTATAGTTATGGACACTATTTTTCAATATTAAAAATTGTTGAAGCCTACATTTGAGTATGGTGAATTCTCTCTAGAAGTAGTACCTAATCTGGTGCGATTTTAGGATTTGATGTAGAGGTTGATGGCAAAGTTTTTGTTTCATGATTAACACCTTGTTTTGTAGGGTTTATGATTAAATGAGTGCCACTGTGTGTTTTTGTATGGCTAAGTCTTATGTGGAAAATAACCATTGATGTTATGGGTTTTATTGAGTTGTTGGTCAAAGTAGTTATGTTGGTTTGAGTGACTGGTATTTGAGCTTGCTATTGTTTGTCATAGTTATATATTCTATTGGTCATATTTATTATAATAGAGAAAAGTATATGCTACTAGTATTTGATCTATATTCAGATGGTGGGTGATTAATCCAGAATGATATTTTAGAGCACAGTTGTTCAAGATGAGCTCTTGTGACCTACTTTGTTGATTGATGCCACTGCTGTATATTTGAGCACAAAGTATGATTTATATGAGCAGAGATCTGAGTAGTTTTGTGGATACTTAACATTAAGTTGCAAAAAGGTTTAGTATTCATTTGTTGAGCTGTACAATGGTTTTTGTATTTTTTTTATTGAATGGGTCTAGTTTGAAACATTTGATGAAACATGGCCTACCAGATCTGAGAGTTTTATAGGTGGTCCCAATGTGAAATATTTTGAAACATGGATCACAAGAAGGTTGAGCGTTTCCAACCTTCAATAAGGAAGTGGAATATTCCTTCCAATAACAGCTAGAGAAACAAGTGGATGTGGGGACCTCCAATAGGTAGGGGCTTGCACATTGGTAGAGCTCTGCATCAGTGCAAAATGTAAAAGTTTTTGTTTTTGTTTTGTTTTTTTTTAATAATAAAAGATGAAGTACGAAACAAGAATTGTGGCTTTTGTTGACACCTAATCACGGGGATTGGGTGAACACTTGTAAATAATGTAAATAGTAAATAATGGAAAAGGAAGAGTCATCGGGATGTGAAACCCAAGAGTCACTTCCTCATGTTTATAAACATGTGTAATATTAGGGAAGAAGCACAGTTGATTTGAGGAGTTACCTCCTGTCCTGACAAGGTATCAGAGCCAACCCCATAACTCCCTCCTGCTGCTATTCTGCATCTTTTGCAGACTAACATCTCTATCAAATCCTTGCAAAATATTGTGCATTGTTTTTGAATGCATTGGTCAAGACCTCCCTCTGTCTTGAGTGCGTTAATCACTACATGTCATATTCTATCTTACTTTTGAAGGGGTCATATTGCTACATTGAGGAATTGCTCCATAACCTAGTGCATTGAAAGATTGAATCGGGTGAACACTGACGCGTCTACCAAAAGGAGTGCGAGACTATAAGTGTGCATATTGTTAGAGTCGGTCTAGTAGCCCTCCACCAGAGATCAAAACTCTTTGCATTTCATGTTTAGCTGTCCCATCAGTGTGATCATGTTGCATTCCGTTAGGCATGCCATAACTCTGCTGGAGGAGTTTGTGTCTTTTATTCCCCTCCTGTTTGGCACTACTGGTTCAGGTTTGTTTGAGTGAATAAAATCTTCAAAGGGTCATTTATCTTGTTTTAAATTTCGAGGTCTTAGGTCTAGGGTTGAGTCAATTTTTGTCTTGAGAGGTCATAAAGGACCAGCAGGCCAGAGGGATGTCCTTCATAAAGCATCATTTCAACAATTCTCACTATTGTACAACTAAATTTTCACCTTGTTTTCAAAACTCTGTTTTTTCAAAACAAAGGTCATTATCTCATTTTTTGTAAAAATTCTCAAAATTTCAAACTCTCCAAATGTCGAAGTGCAGCCTTAGTCTCCTTTGCCAAAGTACCTTAGAAGCTATCCCTGCAAAAATTTTCAGAAGAAATCATCATTTCAACCAATTTTTCAAAGAAAAGAAACCACAAGTTAGAGCCAATTAATTCAAAAAGTGTCAACATTCAAAACATTATAAAGTGGGTTTTGGGCAAATGAAAATCTAAAGGAAGCCTATAAAAGCACATCATTCTTCATTAGCAACTCATTTGCCTCTCACAAGCTAAGTGAAACCTTGCAAAGGCGATTTTATGAGTTCTTGAGCAAAGTGGGCAGTTTTAGAGGTGCGCTACGCGTCAGGAAGGGCGCGCTACGCGTCAGGGGCGCGTTACGTGTCAGGGAGCTTTTCTCAGTGTTATTCTGCACGTGCGCTACGCGTTAGAGGGGTGCTACGTGTTGGGCGAGACACACTACGCGTTGAGTTTTCTGCTCAAAAAATTGCCAGCAAGCCATCAAATCGATTTTTCTCTCAGGCACATTGCAGGTAGGCCTCTCCTCCATGGCTATATTTGGTTTTGCAAGATGAAAGAGAAAATTAATATGGTCAAATGCTATGAAAATGATAAATCAAAACCCTACATTGTTGTGGAAAATTTGAAGTCTCAATGATACTAGGGTTTCAAATTTCTCTTGCTGTCCAAGGTTGCCCATTTTTGATCCCTTTTTTCCCCCACCTTCACCAACATTCTCCTTAAACTTTTCCCATGAAATTTTATAATCTTCCTATTAAAATCCACTAAAATCCTTAAACCCTATTAAAATTCCCAAACCCTACTTCACCTTAAAATCCCACTTATTGTCCCTAATTCCCTCATGTTCCCCTTTCCTTAACAATTCCCATGTCTTTTTGTCCCCTTGGTGACAACATTTGAAAAACTCAAACAACAGTTCATTGGGTGCAAAGTCAGCATTACATTTCAGTCACTTTGCCTCCAAAACCATGTCAGAAACCGAATTAGATTATGAACAGAGTGATGACCATGATTCAACGCCAGAGATAGAGGTGCCAAGGAGGCATCACAAGGGTGGTAAAGGTGGTCGGCATGTCAGGGAGGAGCCCACCTCTTTGGCTCAATTGCAAGCCTGTCCACTTGCAATGTCATGTTTTCAGTATCAATCATGCTTTGGATATTGTGAGAGGATCTCACAAATTCAACACCATAAAGAATTGGTCCGCTTGTTTGTCCTACATTTGCACAATGGACATGTGAACCTTGCAGGAGTGGATTTCACCCTATCACCTGAAATTGTTGCTCAAGCCACCGGGATACCAAATGTTGGGGAAGAGTGGACCAAGCGCACGCTGCTAGAAAAATTTCATTATCAACCATACATCAAACCCGGATGCATGAGGCACCTTACTGCTATTTTTCGTTTCAGATTCCTAAGGGAGGAGTATGCACCCTTGATGAGGCTTATTATGCGCTATTTACTTGTGAGGGTAGATTTTCACGTTTATATTCGTACCATATCCGTTTGTTGATGCATTTTACCTGGGTACGAATGATGAACATTCCATTTTTCATGTGCCGAAATATAGAGAAGATGGTGCCTGTAGTGCAAAGGAAGAACCCCGCACAACAACTCAAAAGTATATATCATTATGCACTGATCAAGATCATAGTGATGCATCAGTTGGCACAACAGGGTATTCCATGGGCGGATTTCATTTCTCGCGAATTCTTCACGGTGCCACACCCACCTCCTGATATTTTCCATGATGAGGGAGGGCCTTCACAGCAGTTTGACATTCATGAGACCGAGCATGTTGATGCTCCAGCATATGTGACATATCAGAAAGGCCCCAGAGCCTTATTTGCAGCTGCACGACGAGTACTATCTCCACCCGAGGTGGAAGGGGTCTCGTTGACTTCATCGGCACAACACGTATTATCTCCACATCATGTGGAAGGGGTCTCGCCATCTTCTTCAGCACAGGTACAGGTCCAGGACAGGGGCAAGAGGCCCATGATTGATGAGGGTCCTTCAAGAGGTCAGGACACAAATGTCATTGATGTTGATGCTAGCTATCCTATCTCAGAGCTCAAGGAGATCATCCGAGAGAAAAGGGCCGAGAATGAGTCACTGCACAAGAAATTGCAGATGGAAAAATGGGTGATTAACTACTTAGATCAGCACAACAAACAGTTGGAAGATGAGCATGAACTTTATGAGCAGCGGAAGATTTGTGAAGACCGGGAATTGGCCCGTAGGAGACCCGGTGATTTGACTCCTATCGATCGTTAATCAATGCTAATCCGGGTGAACACTCACTTGGAAAAGTTGTTGGCGAAATCCAATAGAGACAAAGATTTTCTTCGACACATGAAAAATCATTATTGGGCCCGCATGCATGTGTGCAGAGCAATAATGAAGATACTTAAAGGACGATTGGCCAAGGCACTAAAACGGAGGAAAAGGCCCGATCCACTTCAGATTTTGGATGAAGCCACCTTGAGGGAGCATGGTGCTCAATGATACACCTCCAACTCAAAATTCAGGAAATTTGGAGCAATTTTGGTCAATTTTGATTTTTTTGTGCCAAAAACAGGTTTTTGCCCTCAACGCGTAGCACGCCGCGCGCTACCCTTAAGTTGGGGAGGTCCATTTCACGAAAACTCAGCATTTTCAGATTTTTCATGGCAAAATACACTTTCTCAACCACTGCCAAGAAGTTTCATGGAGATTTGAGCCCCCAAAAGGTAAAAAAACAAGCAAAAAATGACCTTATGTCACTTTTTGGACACACAGAAAGAAGTCTTGGGAGATTGCAACTTTGGAGGTGAAAATGGCCACCAAATTGAGAACTTCCACTTGGGCTGGAGATTAGACATCCAGAAATTTCCAAAAAACCCACTTGTACCTCATTTGGATGCTGTGAAGTGCCTCAAAAGTGGCCTGAAATGCGCGCTACGCGTTGGGAAAATTTGCCAGTTTTGCACCTTCAACTTAGGAAAATGCAACATTGACTAGTTTTGACTTTTTGGTGGGATTTTTCATCCTCTTTGATGTAATTAATGTAATTTCATGTTGACATGACACTTTTTTACCTATTCTAGAAGATTCATTCATAAAATGGAAAAAAATTAATGAATGAATTGGTTTCCTAGCTTATAAAGGCAAGTTGTTTTGATTGCCTAGATTGTAGTGCTCAGTTTAGAATTGGTTGAAACAACTCCTAGGATGATGAGCTCGACTCCTAGAGGCAAGTAAATGTGTTAGCTTGCCTATATTATGTACTTTCTTAGTCATTTTCATGGTTGGACTCTTGGGATAGTTTTGAGACTATATTGTACATATTTTA
>APFE031442991.1:90784-112405 GCA_000404065.3 Pinus taeda
GGGGGGGGATGTTGAAACATAATCATGGGGATTGGGTGAACACTTGTAAATAATGTAAATAGTAAATAACGGAAAAGGAAGAGTCGTCAGGAGGTGATACCAAAGAGTCACTCCCTCATGTATATAACAATGAGTAATATTAATGAAGAAGCATAGTTGATTTGAGTTACCTCCTAGCCTGACAGTTTTCCTAGTTGGGTTTTCCACCTAAAAATTCAGTGTCTCTATGTGATAATGTGCATACTAATATGTTGATGTTCTCTTACGATTCATATGCTTTTATATGTTGCTCATAGTTTACATGTGTTAGTTTCTTATGATTAACTCAACTCTCAATTATTATTGTAAAGAAAATTAAATTGGATAAGAATACAAATACTGATTCACCCTAACCGCCCTCTCAATGTTTCTAATAACTGGTATCAAATCCAAGTCCTTAAAGAAATAGATTGATGCTAGCAGGAAGATCCAACAAAATGAGAAGCCAAGACGAAGTCTTCTCAACTAAGCCACATCTATCCAATGAAAGAGGTTATCAAAACTCTTTAACAAGTCATTCCACGCTCTTTTAACAAATTTCATGTTTTTGAAAAGTAGAAATAGGTCTTATTTGATATCTCTTGGAGTTGATTTCTGGGCAGCAGTAGAAAGTGGGTACCAATTCCCTAGATCCATCCCAAAAAATGATGCTGGAAAGAAACAATACGAAAACAATTCCAAAGAAGTTAATGCTATTATGGGAGGCCTTACAAAATCAAAATTTGTGAAGGTAATGCAGTGCAACACTGCAAAAGAAATGTGGGAAAAATTGGTAAACAACTATGAAGGGGATACAAAGGTAAAAAATGCTAAGTGACAACCATATATAATTCAATATGAAACTTTTGACTTAGTTCGGAGAACCCATAGTAAAAACCATTTTTGTCAACGTTTCAAATCCCAACAGGGATCCATCATCAGGATCACTCTAAAATTTTCGAGTAAATTGATTTCACTCCATGTATCCCCTCTGTATAGGGAAATGATTCTACATTTTAGAAATTTGTGGTTTAAATCTTTTTTAGTTACTGGAGAACCCACAGTAAAAACCATTTTTGTCAAAGTTTCAAATCCCAACAGGGATCCATCATCAGGATCACTCTAAACTTTTCAAGTAAATTGATTTCACTCCATGTATCCCCTCAATATGAAACTCTTGATATGCACAAAGATGAAAGTGATCCCAATTTTTTCCTAATAGTATATGAAGCAGTAAATACTATGAAGGGTCTTGGTGATAAGTTTGAGGACTATACGATTGTTGAGAAGATATTAAAGTCACTAACTCCCAAGTTCAATGCCAAAGTTTCAAATATTAAAGAAATGTAGGACTTGAGCCAGCTATCCCAAGAAAGAATCCATGGGATTTTGACAGCCTACGAAATTAGGACAAAAGGGGACCAATCATAAGTTAGAGAAGTTTCCTCCGAAGCTACAAGAAAAGGCAAAAAAAAACAAGAACTTGAAAACACTAGATATATCTTAGATGAAGAGGAGGAAAACTTCATTCGGAAGTTGCGAACAAGAATCATAAATTTCAAAGGTAAGCTCCCATTTAAATGTTTCACTTGTGTAAGGGTTCTTCAATATGTTTCTAAATATCCATACAGAGACAATATTCAAAAGGGAAAGAACATTTCTAAGGAAAATTCCAAAAGGAATTTCACTAAAAATAATAATTTTAATTCCCATGAATATAGTGAATGTTCATCTAATGATGAAGGTAATGACTTCGACTCTAATCCTGGATACAAAATCCTCATGGATTTTCATGATCAATTAGGAAGTGAATCAACTATCTATGATTCAAATGATTTGATGGATGCATTGAAATGTATTGACAGGCTCAGAAATATAAACAAAGATGAAGAAAAGGAAATCAAAATATATAAAGATAATAACTTTGCTGAAGAAATGACCCAGTTAAAGGTTTGCCTAGAAGAAGCTAAAAGAGCATAGGAAGTACAAAAGAAACAACTGCAAGAGAAAGAAAGGCACCTCGAGAAATTGGAATAAGAAATTGTAGGACTAAGGAAATAACTTGAGAAATCAAAGGCTCAACTAAACCTAAATCTCAAGTTTTCAAAGGGATTTGAAACATTGGAGAATATTATCGATGATCAATGCTCTTTATTAATCAAGACAGGTCTTGGATACAATGTATATCATAATCAAAACAACAAAGAATTAAATCCTATCATGTCAACAAGCACAAGTCCAAAGATTTATGTCAATGTCGTAAATGGAAACAATGGTCAAAGAAATAAGGATCAACAAAATCATGATGAATAAAGCCATGCAAACTTAAAACAAAGTAGGAAACCAAGATTGGAGAGACAATCTTTCTACAATCAAGAGCGAAGTCGTCCAAGGAAATTCTTAACTCCTAGGTACTCATATTTCTTCTATGGTCACTGATTTTCTTGTCATAATTTTGGTGAAAAATCCATTCACTATGTAGCATACAAAACTATCAATACCAAAGAAGCAAGAGCCAAGTATAACTTGAAAAAGTCAATAAAGGCTAGGAAGTGTTAAAATTATGCAACTGTGGTCAAATTCCACTTTTCACAGCTCATATGATGAAGATAATAATTGTAATAGATTCCTCTTTTTAAGAGGACCAAAATCAACCTAAAGATCACCTCATTTGGACAAGCATAAGTTGGTTTTTGAATTTATGTTCCCAATAATGTATATTGGATCAAGTCGACCCTATGCATATGTATGATTGGACAAGTCAGCCTCAACATCAAGTGGAACCTCGTGGAAGCCTATAAATAGAATAGACCTCAAGCTCATTTGGACACACTGATCAAGCCATCTTCTCTTCTCTTATATTGTCTTGGTTCACACAGGTATGACAGAGAATGTTCACACAAGGGTCTGAAACTATAGGGTTGAAGCTTGCATGAATATAAGGTTTCTGTTTCTCAGTCGCACACATGTAACTGGATTTTTTTCGACCCCAGATGCACACACATAATGGTCAAGGGTGCGATTGGGAAGTCTCAGTTGCTCGCACATAATCATGAAGGGAGTGTCTAGGGTTTCTGAAGCAGATTAGGTAATTTGTTCCCCAAACACATGCACATAGTGGTCAAAGGGTGCATCTAGAAAGTCTTAGTCACTTGCACATAAGCTTGAAGGGAGCATCTAGGGTTTCTGAAGTAGATTGGGTAGTTTGGTCCCCAAACACACACATAGAGGGGTCAAGAGTGCGTCTGGGCAGCCTCAGTCACTCACACAGTAGCCTAAAGGGTGCATTTGGGGGTTTGATGTAGATTTGAGTATATTTGTCCCTAGTCGCTGACACAATAGCCTAAAGGGTGCATTTGGGGGTTTGACATAGATTTGAGTATATTTTTGCCGAGTTGCTCACATAGTAGCCTAAAGGGTGCATTTGGGGGTTTGACGTAGATTTAAGTATATTTGTTCCCAATCGCACACATAAAACTCACCAAGGAATGACAAGGAATACCATAGTCTCTCACATGACTCCTCCATTCCGAAGACTCCTCTCGGTGACAATAGTGTTCAATAGTTGACTACAGACAGTGATAGTACATTACAGTCCTCAGAATCAAGGTTTTCAGTATAAGCATGATTAGGTTCATTTCATGGATGTCATAGTTGTTTTACTAGTTAGTTGCATAAACGAAGACATGGATCATTGTACTCTCTCTTGATGAATAATTTGATGATGATCTAAGAAGAAGAACAATTTGCAAGGGTTTTCCCCACAGTGGGTTTTTCCGTAGCCTTTGACCAATCCCGATGTCTCTATGTGTGCATGCTTTTCTTCTATTGTTCCTTTATGTTCTATTGTGTTGATGATAATGATGTTGTTCTTTCTACACAGTTGCATATGCTGATGTAAATATGAATAATGTAATGATGATATGGGGTGAACTTAATGTGTTAATGAATAAATGCAAGTATCTTAGGAAATAACAGTATATCCCTAAGAAAAATTAACATGGAATTAGATCTGGGCTGAAGAAAATCCATGAAGATCACCCGGATGATGACACCATTGATGGAAGAAAGAAGAGGATGGTGGAGACCTAAAAGAATTCTGGTGTTTGAATAAAACCTTAGACAATTTGTGTATTAGAGTTCTGATGGATATTATGAGGACATGGTTTGAGATAAACCCTGGATTATGGAAAAAATGAGATATGAAACCTAGTGAAGATGCTCAAACACTTATGAAAGATTTTATGAAGCACGAGATGGGATAATCCCTAGTAGGTCTGGTTGGTTGATTAAATATAAAATTTTTATGTGGACTATGGATGGTGATGGATATTTAAGAGGGAGAGGATTAAATCTCATCGAAGATAAGTGTTTCTTGACTTAGGATGCCTCTTACTTTTGTTTATACTTATGGATATGATTATTATGTTTATTATTTATACTTCTTGCTTATGTATTTGATTATATGGAGGTTTCTAACCTCCTTGATGAGATGTGATGAGTGGATCCTTATTGGGGATAATTTGAAATACAAGAAGGATGGATAGAATTGGAAGAAAGGTAAATAGGCACTATATGGATAGGTGACACCAGCTTCCTATGTCTAATGAGAAGGCACACAGGTAATTGAACACTATAAGGTATTGTTTCGATGCAGAATGTATCTTTCTCAAATGGTCCATGCATATGAAAGTGACTTGGATTTATATTTCCTATGATGAAATGATGCACGTGGTGTTGACCATTTTTCTTCTTGAATTCTATGAGGCTACTTAATTTGTATACATTGATATACTTGATGTTTAGCCAAGAGCTATTTGTTAGATATCTTGATCCTATAAAGAAGGCTAACACCTTAACTATAGTAGATGATACTCTTGATACTTTTCATACATAATTCATGATGGATTTCATATACAAGGATAGCTCATTGACTCTTTATAATGCTTGTGATGAACATGATGAAATTATGGGTAAAACAATTTAAAATCTTGTTGTGTTGATAAAATTCTATTTAATGACCTTACTTGATCCTATTGATAATGAAAAGAATGGTAACCTTGATGATAGAGGTATAAATATGAGCTTGATATTCTAGATCATGTCTTGATATGATGAGTAACTATGAAACTAAAATCCCTAACATAATGTATTGATTTGATAGAAAGTGTTATTGTGTTCATAATCTTTGAGATATGATGTGCTGCCTTGAGTCTAATCACTTGATGAAATATTGGTGTCATGGATATATGTTTGATTTGATGATCTAACAAATCTGCTATTACATGACATTAGTATAGACAGGTTAATGACATGAATGAAGAGGAATGAAGTGTATTCCCATTCAGAGGGAGAATCTATCCTCAATATTCTTGCTCATTTTACCATTTGCATTATATATTATGTACTATTGAAGTATGATTGATATGCATCTGACATTGTTGAACTACAAAAAAGTTATGAAATGAGATAAGATTTTTTTTTTTTGTTTGACTTAAAGCCTTAGTTGCATAGAAGAAATCTATAGGTGCGACTATAGCCTCCCAATTGCATGGATATAATTTTAAGGGCATGACCAAGGCCCTGAGATAAGTTCTGGGTTGATTCGACCACAATCGTTCGCATAACATCTTGAAGAGTGCAACTATGGGACCCAGTCACATAGAGGAAGGCCTATGGGTGTGAGCATGCCTGTAGAACACAAAAAATGAAGTCTTGTGCATGAAACTAGATGTTCACCTGGAGGATATAAGTACTGTAGATTTGTTGCAGATAAAAGAAATATCTAAGAGCATGAAAAGTTTGAATGTTTACTATAATATGAATATGTAGACTTAACTTGTGTTTGTAGGTGACCGAGATACAACTATGTCATTATGTGTATCATTTGCGTTACAAGATTTTGACTAGATTTGGTTGACTGATATAGATGAGAAATGTTTGGATTTTTGACATGAGTCTTTCCAATGGCTTAGAACTTGGACTTGATGATTAAGATATGTTTTGGACTAGAAATATCTCTACGATAACAAATGTAGTTTTGATTTGATGATCAATGATTCAATTTAAAGATTGATGATTCTCCTTGATGATAATGATATATGAAAATGCTGACTTCCAATGACTTATATGGGTATTTAAAAATGGTTTGGTATTGGCCTCCTTGTTCCTTGCACAATTGACAATTGTGATTCAGTATGAAGATGGAACTTGCATATCTAGTGACATAGATGGCTTGTATTATGATTATGAGAATGACATGATGAATTTTTGATAGGTATCACATGATAGATGAAAACTTGTTGGCATGATAATAATTGAAGTCAAAAATTGATATGAGCTCTACGTGTCACCTGGTCGAAAGAATTGATACTGTGATAGTGATGAATTTGATAATGGTTTTGATCTGGCTTCTAAACTTTCATGATTCGATGGTACAATATTGATTTATGAAAGGCTAATAAAGTTGGTTTGGTAAAGTTTTATGAAGCAAGATCCCCAATCCAGATATGTTCGTATTAACTATTATCTGGTGAAGTCAGGATGATGTGTTCCAAGTTATGACCTGATTTTGTTTTTGGTTTTATATACTGATGACCTATTATTGTCAAGTGATGCGTCTATGATGATGTAAGTAAGAGGGGGATGGCTTCTAAAGCTCGAAATGATGTATCATGGCATGATGAATCGATTTCTGGAATTTGGGAAAGAAATACTATATCACAAATCTATTGAAAAATGTTTTTTAATAATGGAAATGCAAATCCTTGGATACTTTGATTGAATTACAAGATGTTGTGAAACTTGCCTTGGCATCGGATAGTTGATTGAAGCATTGATGTTTCGTTTTTGAATATCTATCCATATATATGATGTGCATAGAACAAGAAAAATTTCATTCACATAGAGTTGCCACCGAACATCCTTCAAAATATTTGAATGAGATATTTGTGATTGCATGGATGTATTTTTGTTAATAAATATTATTGTTGATGTGCACATATGAGTGCTACATTAATATGAGATCTTCCATGATATTATTGATGAAAGGTTCATAGCTTTACAGTCGACCAAGATTGAGTATGATGTAGTTAGTATGTCTAGTTGCGAGGTAGGATGAAGAAGCTCCTTAGAGTTCCATCTAATCAGGATCTGAATATGACATGGATAAATTGCGATGACAAAAAATCCCATATATATAGTTGGGACTAAGATACCTTCATATATTGAGACAGTGCAACTGTTCGAGACAAGCTTAGGCTTGTGATTGACACCTCATTGATAGGGAAGATGATTATGGTATCTTTTTATGATTTAAATGATTATTTATGATCTAACATGATATTTGATTTTATGCCTTGTATGAATAGGAAACAAAAACTATTGAGAATATAAGATACTAGATTTGAGTATGACAAGAGCAGTGCTGATCGAGGACACTGAACCAACTCTTCCTCCCTGTCTGAGCTCCCAGGGTGAGGAATTGAGATAAAGGGCTCTTGACGTTGAGGGAACTCTGGACAATAAGGTATGATCCCTATCAGTTATCCATAGGATTGGAGATGTTTCTCCCCTATCTTCATAGGGTTGGAGATGCTGCTCCCCTGTCTGGTCTTTGTAGAGTATACCCTAGTTTGCATCATACCCACATGCAAGGATTTTCATGAATACATATCTCTGTTTGTCTAATGGGTTGAGAGTGTACTTAGGGTGTACAAGCCAAGTTGATTATGATGCAAGTGTTCTACGACATGACTATTTAGGGTCATCGATGGGAAGATCAATAGGCAATAGGATGGGTTGAGATAACTCTATGCGGTTCCAGGTTGAGATTGAGCTCCTTGATGTGATCCCAGGGTTGAGATGTGCTCCCCTGTGTATTTGGATATCGTATTTATTGTTGGGCCGTCAATATGCCATTATTATTATCACTTTTGAACACTTATCCCGCCCATTTCCACTATTCTTCATCTTGTCATTTATTATAATTTATCATTTAAATCCATTTTATAAATTATTTATGCTCTTGTGAATGAATATTATTTATTCTCCTTCATTTCTAATAAATTGATGATTATGAATTATTTTATCAATGATAGTTCTATTAAGTTGGTTATAACCTTATTCACCATTTTTAGCCTCCAAGGTAACTTCCAGAATCCAGATTGAAGATTTGATTTTTAAATCTGCCAACTCAGAAATTCGCTGGTTTAAGGAGTGACAGTTTTGCGGTTGAGATTATGAGAAAATGAAGATGAATTTGGAAAATTCGGAACATGGGTTTTGTCCAGAACGGGCCCAATTAACTTTTAATTGAACGGTTTGCCAAAATTCGGCTTGTACAGAGAGAAACGCAGGGTTCTTTGAGCACGATTTTCTTAGATTTGCAGTTGCGGCCGTCCTCCAAATCTCAGCTACAAACCCAAATTCGCCTTGCTCTTGTTGGAAGTTAAATGGAAATATATTTTCTTGTTTATCATCTGGTTAGAATCAACCCAAAATTGTAAAAGAAATCATGTTGTAATTATCTATGTTGTAACTGCTCTCTGATCTTTCTCTATTTAAATGAAAACAAAGATCAGAGATGGGAATGGCTTCAGGATGACTTCAGAAGGAATTTTTGGGATTCGAATGATGGAATTGAGGATGTAGAATTAGAGATTCAAGAGTGATAGGATAGGGGGAGAGATGGAACGAGTATTATGTTGAACTGTAATTTTATTTGCAGACTCTCGCTGCTGAGAAGGCACCACTCGATGTAATGTTGTTCAATTTGATGATCAATATATAAGCAGAGTTATTCTTCCTTTGCATCTTCTGAAGAACTACCGGCAGTGATCACTGGTGGTTACGGGCCCAACCCCGGTGGATTCACTTGCCGTTCTTGTACCATTATTTCATGATCTTTATTGTGTGATGGTTTGATTTTATTTCTACTTATCGTAATCATGTAATTTTACTGATTGGTATTTCCAGGCTGAATGAACTGATATGTTTTATATACTGTACTTAAATTGCGTTGCTGTTCATTTCCTTCTTAACAGAGCTCACTGCTTTTTGCCAGCATGTTGTTGCGCTGTTCATTTCATCTTCAAAGCTGCACTGATCACTCCAGTAATTTAACAATTTTCTATTCATTACAGTTATATAAGTTTGGCTATTCAGTTCTAATACTTAGTGCTATTATTCTGCAATTATTTAAGCTTACCTTTCAGCATTCTTTTAATTAGCACAATTGTTTCATTTTCATCGAGTTGTAGTAATACGATTGATTTAATTCTTTGCACTTTCCAATTGGTTATTTAATGTTGTGTGTTTGATTTCAATTGCATCAATATCCAGAGGAATGAGTTATTGCTTTTGTATCCTCAATTGATGGTTGTTTGAGTGAATGATTTAGTTTAGAACATTTCAGTTTCTTGCTATTCCATTTCTTATTTGTTGTTCTATTTTACTTGCTGCCGTTCCATTTACTTGCATTTGTTGCTTTGGTGTGAGAGAAGGTCTAAGGCTGTAGTGAGCCTCACCAGTCGCTGCCTAGCTCCCAGATCTATGGTCCATGCTCTAATTTCCTTTCCATCAGTTTCTAGAGGGATGGGTTATCACTTCCGCACCCTTGACTGATAAGCTGCCTTGTGTGATTTTATCCTTTTGAAGTAATTTAGTCATAGCTTAGCATCCGTCTACCCTTGTGTTTTCTGAACGTTGTACTACTAAACATTACTCTTGAGTAAATATCCGCCTCAGACTGAGTACACTCTTGAAATAAAAAGTCGTCCCTGGGTTGATAATTAATGTGAGGTAATTAGGAGTTTAAAAAGACCCTTTTTATCGCTCCACATTTATCAACGTGGGTTGAGAGTGTCCCATATGACCTTCCACACTATCATGGACATGAGGTAAGAGTTTCCATTAACACCTTCCTCATTTTCATTAGTTTGCAGGTAGATACGTGCTACCTAATGATATTCTCTCTGATGATGATTGATGATGAGATTCCAGGTAGTGGCCCATAGACCAAGTTACCAGACCATATTCTGATGACAAATTCATCTTCTTTTAGATTTGAGAATGTTCAACATATGAGTAGGAATAGTCAAGAGATAAACAGGAGTAAGCAAGGGATAGATCAATATGTACATTGATGATTTGTGATGATGAGATAATTGAAATGGTCATGGAATGATGACTACATGAAAAATATGATTAGTGACGACACATGATGACACTTGAATGGAATATTGATTGATGAACAAATATCGGCAGGTGGAATTCTCCCTAGTTGAGAGGGAGTGTTGAAATTATGCAATCACGATCAAATTCCACTTTGGATAGCTCATATTATGAAGAAAATAATTTCAATAGATTCCTATTTTCAAGATGACCAAAATGAACCTAAATATCACCTCATTTGGACAATAAGAAGTTGGTTTTTGAATTTATATTCCCACTCATGTGTATTGGATCAGGTTGACCCTATGCATATGTACAATTGGACAGGTCAACCTCAACATCAAGTGGACCCTCATGGAACCCTATAAATGGAAGATACCTAGAGCTTATTTGGACACATTGATCAAGCCATCTTCTCTTCTCTTATATTCTATTGGTTCACATAGGTTTGACGAAGGATTTTCTCTCAAGGGGCCAAAACTACAGGGTTGAAGCTTGCACAGATTGAGGGTTTCTGTTTCTCGGTCGTACACATGTAACTCAATTTTTTTCGATCCTACACACATACATAGAGTGGTTAAGGGTGCAACTAGGTAGCCTCAGTCACTCACACATAATCCTAAAGGGAGCTTCTAGGGTTTCTGAAGCATATTGGCCAATTTGGTCCCTAGACGCATGCACAAAGTGGTCAAAGGTGCATCTGGGCAGTCTCATTCACTCACACATAATCATGAAGGGAGCATCTAGAGTTTCTGAAGCAAATAAGGTAATTTGGTCCCCAAATGCATGCACAAAGTTGCCAAGGGTGCATCTGGGTAGCCTCAGTCACTCTCACAGTAGCCTAAAGGGTGCATCTGAGGGTTTGAGGTAGATCTAAGTGTATTTGTCCCCAGTCGCACACATACAGTTCACCAAGGAGAAACTAGGACTGCCATGATCACTTACACAACTCCTCTTGCATGCGATTGAGACTAAAATATGAAATTTCAATATTCCAAAGACTCCACTTAGTGAGAACAATGTTCAACAATTGACTATAGATAGTGACAATACATTACAGTCCTCAGAATCAGGGTTATGAGTATAAGCATGTTTAGGTTCATTTCATGGATGTCATAGTTTTTTTACAGTTAGTTGCATAAACGAAGACATGGATCATTGTACTCTCTTTTGCTGAATCATTTGATGATTATCTAAGAAGAAGAAGAATTTGCAAGGGATTTCCCCATAGTGGGTTTTTCCCTGGTCTCGGACCAAACATGGTGCCTCTAGGGGTGCATGCTTTTCTTCTATTGTTCCTTTATGTTCTACTGCATTAATGATAATGAATTTGTTCTTTCTACATAGTTGCATATGTTGATGTAAATATGAATAATGTAATGATGATATGGGGTGAACTTAATGTGTTAATGAAGAAATGCAAGTATCTAAGCAAAGAATGTTGGCATTATGATACATGTGTTGTCCATGATGGCAACTCACTTATAACAGAACAATTATATGGTAACTAGATGAATCCACATGGCAGTTCAGAGGTGACAAAATGATGGAATAGAATAAAAAATTATGGGTCAAAGGTTTACAGATTAGAATCAGAAAGTTTGATACAGGTGAATATTTGGAAATCTATACACGGGTTCGTTAAGGCCAAGTTGTGTATTGGATAAGGGATAAAATATATAAAGAGGTGAAGATCAAAGTGTTAAGTGTGCAAGTGGAAGAAATTTTGATGAATACTTAAATATGAAGTATATTTTCATTGTAAGGGCCATAATTGTCACATAGATCTGAAATGATTATGCACCAATGAATACAATGATGGATCAGGATCATGAGACCTGAAATGAATTTTCATTGTACGATCTGCTGATGGATTGACGAGATATAAGTATTGATGCATGTTTTTATATATGAATATTATGATCTGGGTCTTTCTGATGTTTTGAAGGGTTGCACAATTTTAGGTCGAAATTTGTAGATCTATATGCTGGTTGGTCTGGGAAAAATGCGTATACACGCGGGTTCACTTCTTCAAAGTCACATATATAAAGTAAGGGTTTCTATTCATAAATGACTGATCAACTTGATCAATGCTACTACTTTTCCACTATCTGTCAATGATGTCCTCATCTTGATTTGGGTTGAGTGATAATGTCTGAAGTAGAACTGATTGAATGATGAAGTTGAATTTTCTTACATGATTGGTTGAAAAGATTATTAATGCTATTTATTGTATGAGGGTTGTGTAAGCTAACAAAATATTTTAGAATATCTCTAGTCAACTCTCTGTCTGATTTAGAATTACAAGTTTTCAGGTTTTCAGTATATTAAGATCTGTACGCGGGTTTCTCTACAGAAAAGCGTGTATGCATGTGGGTTGCCTTAAGTGAAGTAGTATATACATTTTGGAATTTGAATGATCAAGATTGCAGTTGATTCTATGTGTCGATGAAGTATTCTGAGTTCATTTATGTGTACTGGTTACAGTGATCTCATTGTTCTAGTTGATTGGTTGGGTTTTGATTAAGTTTCAGTTGATTGGGTTTCAGTGATTGGTTGATTCAGTTGTGTTAGAGATTGATGATTGTATTACAGTGATGAGTTACAGTTTGATTGTGGAGCTTAAGTGTTGATATTGGATCCAGTGTGAAAATTCATGAAACATGGTTCATGGATGTTTCTGAGGGTTGGAGCCTTCAATGTGGTATTCGAAGCTTCCTACCAGTAATAGCTGGTGATCAAACCAGGGGGTTGGAGCTCCCTTCCAGTAGGAGATGGAGAATGAGCGAAGATTGTATACTTCTATAGGTGAGTGCCTATGTATTGGTATGAGTCTGTACTAATACAAAAATGTAAGAAGTTTTTGATAATAATAAGTTTTGAAGGATGATACGATAGCAGAAGTGGTTTTCTCCCACATTGGGTTTCCACCTTAAATCTTGGTGTTCATGTGTATTACTAATGTGTGATACTTTATTCTATTCTTACTCCACCTTTTTACTACTTAACAAATGCCTGATAAATATTTTACATTCTATTTCAAGTTTAACATATAAAGAATTAGTTGTTTTACAAGTTTACTAACTTAATATGCTAGTTTCTTTTACAACAGTTGCGTATATACACTAGTTGGGTTGAGTCAAGTCACGTATACATTTCAGAAAATAAAATTATTTTTGTGAGTTTTTAAAATACTGATTCAGCCCCCTCTCGATATTTTTTCCAATAATTGGTATTAGAGAAGGTCCTTTAAAAGTAGCTTGATCACTTGAAGGAAGATCTCCCAAGATGAGCAATCAAGATGGATCGACATCTATCAAACCACCACTCTTCAATGGAAATAATTTTATATATTGGAAGACAAGAACCAAATCCTATCTTCAGTCTCTTGGAGCAGATGTTTGTGTAATTGTGTAAGGAGGTTACCAATATCCAACTGCAGTTCCCACAGATGCAGTAGAAAAGAAGACATATGAAACCAATGCCAAAGCTGTGAATGGATTATTGGGAAGTCTCACATAATCAAATTTATGCATCTAAACAAAGAAAAATAAATATATGATAGAATCATTAAAAGCTATGAAGGCGATACCAAGGTAAAAAGTGTTAAACTCCAAACTCTCAGAATTCAATATGAAACTCTCAGAATGCATAATGATGAAAGTATTTCCAGTTTCTTTCTACATATAGACGAGATTGTAAATCACATGAAAAATTTGGGTGAAGAAATAAAGGACACTACTTTAGTAGAGAAAATCTTAAGATCTCCTACTCCTTAATTCGAGTCAAAAGTGTCTGCCATTGAAGAGAAGCAGGATCTACAGACTCTTATTGTTGTTCAAGTTCATGGGATCCTAACTTCTTTTGAAATGAGGAAAGGAGGTCTCTTAGAAGTTAGAGAAGCCACATTTAAATCATCTGCAAAAGGAAAATAAAATGAAGAATTCAAGGAATCAAGATACATATCAGAAGAAGATGAGATGAACGTTGTAAAGAAACTTCAACTAGGCACCAGAAGGTTCAAAGGTAAGCTTCCCTTCAAATGTTTTGCTTGTGGTAGAGTTGGTCATTATACTGGAAAATGTCCTTGTAAAGACAACCATGATAAAGGGAAGGATACCACAAAAGGTAATAGGATATGGTTTGACAGTAGAAGAATTTATTATACTCATGAAGATAGTGATGGCTTTTCAAATAGTGAAGAAGGTGAATTTGATCAAGATCTTAAATTACTCATGGATTTTGAGAAAAATACTAATGAGTATAATGATAAATTTGTGGATGCTTTAGAAGAAAAATATTTCCTTGAAGAAATTACTCATCTCAAAATTTCCTTGGAAGAAAACAAAGTAGCCATAGATACTTTTAAGCATCAACTCATAGAAAAAGAAAAGCATAATGAGAAGTTAGAATGTGAAGTAGTAAGTCTAAGAAAGGAACTTGAGAAAATAAAAACTTTCAATCTTAGATTTCTAAATGATCTGAAACCTTAGATGAAATTATCAAGGTATAATGCTCTCCTCTTCTGAAGACAAGTCTTGGATATACTGGAGAAACATCTCAAATAGAAAAGTCTTCAGCCACCACTAGCAGAAAAGCTAAAACCAGTAAGAAAAGCTTCAGTAATGCAACAAAAATAAGTTGATAAAGCTTCAGTAATGCATCAAAAAATAGTCAGCAAAGCTTTAGTCCTCAACAAAAGAATGAAGGAATTCCACAGGTAAATAATATTTATTCTAATCCAAATATGAACAACAACAGAAGCACTAGTCAAAAGGTAAACAACACTAGAATATTCTATGATCACAAAAATTTGTTCTTTAATGGACAATGTTTCTCATGTCATAATTTTGGTCATAAGGCTGCTCAATGTGTTGCATACAAAACTATCATGACTAGAGAAGCAAGAAAACAAAGGAATGAGACAGGGTCAAGAAAAACACTTATAATATCTTCTCACCTCTTAGAGATGAAATTGAATGCTCATTTTGCAATAAATCTGGACATGAAGAATCTAAATGCAGGAGCAAATTACAACCAACATCTCAAAAGAAGAAAATACCAACAAATTCTAAGGTCTGGAAAAAGAAGGAGTTATAGTCTAAAAGTTGTGGCATAACATTGTTTGCATAAGGACAAGAAAATCAATGGTACATCGATAGTAGATGCTCAAAACACATGACATGTGATAAAGATAAAATTATTTCATGCAATGCTTTAGAGAAAGAAAAGAATTTCACCTTTGGAAATGACTCACCTACTGTCATTAAGGGTAAAGGTTCTTTTTTTCGAAAAGAAAAACATAAAGCTGGTAATGTTATTTATGTTGATGGATTAAAGAATAAATTGTTGAGTGTTAGCCATATGTGTTACCAAGGAAATGAGGTGGTATTCTGATCATAAGAATGCGTGGTTCGTGAACTTGACATAGGAAAGACCATAATAAAAGGAACAAGAACCTTGAGAAATCTCTATATATTGAAAGATGCCTAAGAATAATGTTACCTAGGCAATGCAGGGGAAAAATAGTTATGGCACAGAATATTGGGACATCTAAGCTTCTCTCAAATAAGAAAATCAAGTAGGCTCAAAGCTCATCGTGATCTACCTTACATCACCATACCAGAAAGTACCCTATGTAAGTCATGTCAATTCAGTAAGAAAACCAAAGTTCAATTCAATGCTAAAGAAGGATCAACAAGTAAGCCTCTTGAACTTATTGTAGGTTTTAACCTCGTACATAAATTACCTACATACGAATTCTAAAACACAAAAAATAAAATAGCTAGAGCATAACACATAAAACAAATATACACAAAGATTTTCCCCTGGATCCCAGAACTGGGATTACCAGATTGATTTTTCATTATGTTCCTTTCAATGTTACAATACATATATATACATGTCGAAGCATCCAATACCATGGACGGAAAACCATCGCACCCAAAACCATGTGCAAAAATCATGCACAAAACCATAGGTAGGTCCGCCCACCTAATATAGGGTCCAATTTTTTTTCCTTGGGGCACTGCCCCAGACCCCATAGAGGGGGACTAATCGCCCCCTTCAAACCCTTCGTGACCCCTTGGTTAACTAGGGGGGTTAGTCGTGGAAAGAATATAACAAAACCCAACACTTATACATACTAATTCGTGTGGACTACTAAGGAAAAAGTCACCTCGTGGAGAACAATACTATATCTTATTCATTGGTGACTTTTCTAGAATGTGCTGGATCGGTTTATTGAAAGAAAAATATGAACCATTTGATAAATTTAAAGTCTTCAAGGAATTAGTTGAAAATGAATTAGATCTAAAAATCAAATGTCTCAGATCTGACCGAGTAGGAGAATATATATTAGATGAATTCTTTGATTTTTGTGAACAACATGGCATAAAAAGACAATTTTTTGTAGCTAAAACTCCTCAACAAAATGGCATGGCAGAAAGAATGAATAGAACTGTTCAACAAATGGCTCATGCTAAGATTGACGAGTCTGGAACTCCTGACACCTTTTGGGGTGAAGCTGCACATATTGCAGTAAATATTCTCAACAAGGATCATGTTCATTTGAATAGTGATAAATCTCCGTATGAACTTTGGTATGGTAAGCCTCCCACTGTAAAGAATTTTATAGTTTTTGGAAATAAATGTTTCATAAAAAATAATGATGAAGAACTTGGTAAGTTTGAAGCTAGAGAAAGTGAAGGAATACTTCTTGGTTAATAATCTAGAGGCAAAGGATATAAATGTTACAATAAGAGACTTCGGAAAATTGTTGAGTGCATTGATGTTGTGTTTGATGAAGCATACAGAGGGCCCAAAAAGGTAACATCAACAAAAGAGGATGATGATGTTTTCCCATATCAAATCACAATGATATAGAAGAAAAAACTAATGAAGCAACAAAAGAAGATACATCAGACAAAGAAAAGGCTCCATCTAGGTATGTTCAAAAGAATCCTCCAGAAACTCAAATTCTAGGAGAAAAGGAATCTAGGGTACAACCAAGAAGAACCCTTGTAGGATCTTATAATTATCTAGCTTTATTATCGACAATTGAACAAAAAAATGTAAACCAAGCTAGTAAAGATGAATGTTGGATTAAGGCCATGAATGAAGAACTTGATCAAATTGAAAAGAATGATACTTGGGAATTGGTTCCACGACCTCATGATAAAAATGTTATTGGGACAAAATGGATATTCAAAAATAAGTTGAATGAAAATGGAGAGGTCATTAGGAACAAAACTAGACTTGTTTGTACAGTTTATGCTCAACAAGAAGGTATAGACTTTGAAGAAAAAATTGCACTAGTAGCTAGACTTGAAGCCATAAGAATTTTTCTTGCATTTTCAAGTTTTCAAAATTTCAAAGTTTATCAAATGGATGTAAAATCTACTTTCATTAATGGAGATCTAGAAGAAGAAGTATATATTGAACAACCAAAGGACTCATTTTGGGGAATGATGAAAACCTTGTACGCAAACTCAAAAAGGCTTTATATGGACTAAAATAAGATCTGTGGGCATGGTATTATTGTCTTGACAAATATCTTCCACAACAAGGTTTCACAAAAGGATCCGTAGACAACAACTTCTACACAAACATTAAGGGTGATAAACTACTAATTATTGTTGTTTATGTTGATGATATCATCTTTGGCAGTAATGAAGAATCTATGAGTCAAAAATTTTCTTTTGTTATGCAGCAAGAATTTGAAATGTATTTACTTGGGGATCTAACCTATTTTCTTGGTCTACAAGTGCAACAAACAAAAGATGTCATCTTTCTCTCACAAACAAAATATCTCAAGGAAATTTTAAAGAAGTATGGGATGGAAAATTGCAAACCTGTATGTAATCCCATGATGATAGGATGTAGCCTCAGTTCTAATGATGATTCTCCCGCAGTAAACCTACCAAAGTACAACTCTATGATTGGAATTATTCTTTATCTAACAGGTACCAGACTAGATATCATGCATGCAGTTGGAATTGTTGGACGTTTCCAAGCCAATCCAAAGGAATCACGTCTTCAGTGTTGGATTGTGTTATATTATTTCCACGACTACCCCACATGCACACACGGGGGGAGGGTGGCATTCCCCCCTGTATGTTGCGTTGGTTGCTGCTAAGGGGTCACAGAGGGTGCGACTACTCCCTACCGCCCCCTTGCGCGGGGTTCGGGGTAACGCCCTAGGAATTTTTTTTGGACCCTATATTAGGTGGGTAGACCTATCTATGGTTTTGTGCATGGATTTCGCACATGGTTTTGAGCATGATGGTTTTCTATCCATGGTATTTTGTAGGTCTGGTCAAGGGAACTATGATTATGTTCTAATCCAGGGTTAATGGATTGGGGTTTATGGCTGCTTCAACACACACAACACACATTCTCATATATATATATATATAGTATATATATATATATTATATATATATAATAATATATTGTAACATTGAAAGGAACATAATGAAAAATAAATCTGGTTGTACCAAATTTGGGCTCTAGAGGAAAATCTATATGTATATTTGTTTTATGTTTTATGCTCTCGCCATTGTTTATTTTCTATTTTTAGAATTTGTATGCAGGTAATTTTTGTATAGGGTTAAAATCTACATTCAGGCAGTAAAGAGAATATTCAAATATCTCCAAGGAATCTATGAATTGGGTCTATGGTATCCTAAAGATGCAGATATTACCCTTCATGCATACACATATGCAAATTGGGTTGGGAATGTTGATGAAAGGAAAAGCACTAGTGGAGGTGCATTTTACATGGGGCCCCGATTGGTATCTTGGTTCAACAAGAAACAAAGTTCTATTTCCTTATCTACAGCAGAATCATAATATGTGGATGCTGCATCTTGTTTCACACAAATTATCTGGATGATGAAAACATTACATGATATACAAATCAAATGTTCTCCACCCATGTCCATCCTATGTGATAATACAAGTGCTATTTGTATTTCCAAAAATCCTGTTATGCACTCCAAGACCAAGCAAATTCCTATTAAGTATCACTTTTTATGAGAACAGTGCTTGAGAAAAAGGTTAAGTTGGAGTATGTTCCTTCCAAAGAACAACCCATTCCCAGAGAAGCATTTGAATATCTAAGACAAAAATTGGGAGTTGTCTCTGCCTCATTTTGTCGTTAATCCAGTCTGCTCAGTCTATAGGTGAAAATTCAGAAGGTTGTTGTTTATATGCACGTTTCATGAAGTATAGTTGCATATATACGTGAGTTTCTTTGCAGATAATCGTGCATGTTTTTCTCTGATAGAAAAACAGTGGGACATACTCAAGATCAACCTTGGACATGCTTTTGACAACTATGATTTAATTTTTCTTGGTCTGGTGTTGATGGGTATAGTCTGCTGATATGGTATTGAGTTATGTTTTTCTCATTGATATTTATCTGATTGATGAATATTCTTTGATGAATGAGTTTTTGACAATGAACAGGTAGCACAGGTTCAGGGGGAGCATTAGCCTTGCAGAATATAATGAATTGTTGGCATTCTAGTTGCTGAATTATGCTATTTTTAAGATCTTTAGGTCTTAGTTATTAATGTCTTATCTGTCATTTGATGTAAAGGTAACGTGGAGACCTGTGATGTAATAAATGTCATATTCAGTCATGTATGGACTTTTGAGATAATGTCAAATATGTAATCCCACTTGGTTGGGAGGTAGTGTCAAAAATGTAATCCCACTTGGTTGGGTGGTTGAGTCAAATATGTATCCCCACTTGGTTGGGTGATTGATGTAAGTATGAGTCCTTGGTGATAGAAAGATCATACTGAGTTGAGTTATAGATTCATGTTATTCATTTGAAAATATTTCTGAAGATTCAGTGTGTACTAAGGTGGAGATGTAAATCAGATTCAAAGGGGGAGCTTTGGTCCGCCCTTTGCCCTTGATGTCAAAGCAGGCGAATATATTGGTGTTTGAATAATGGTTATTTGATATACCTAACAAGTTTCTACAATTTGAGGTGATCAACACCAACATGGTTGCCATCAAGTCCAAAGGGGGAGATTGTTGGCATTATGATGCATGTGTTTTCCTTGATGGAAAATCACTTGTAACAGAACAAGTATATGGTAACTAGATGAATCCACAGGTCAGTTCAGAGGTGATAGAATGATGGAACAAAATACCAAAATGATGGGTCAAAGGTTTACAGATCAAAATTAAAAAGTTTGATATAGGTGAATATTTAAAAATCTATATGCGGGTTCGTCAAGTCCAAGTTGTGTATACACGTGGGTTTGGTAAAGAAAAGTAGTGTATGGTTTTTGTACCATGGTATTCTAAATACCAGGGTCCTTACCATGGTATTGGCCCATAGCAATGAGCACGACAACAAATATTGATCCCGTCAAAGATTACCACCGACACTGATGTAGTTTTGCCTATGGTATTAGATAAGGGCTAAACTATATAAAGAGGTGAAGATCAAAGTACTAAGTGTGAAAGTGAAAGGATTTTTGATGAATACTTCAATCTGAAGTATATTTTCGTTGTAAGGTCCATACTTATCACATAGATCTGAAATAATTATGCATCGATGATTACACTGATGGATTAGGATCATGAGACTTGAAATGACTTTTCATTGTATGATCTGCTCATGGATTGACTAGATCTAAGTATTGACGCATGTTTTTATCTCTAAATATTATGATCTAGGTCTTTCTGAAGTTCTGAAGAGTTGCACAATTTTAGGTCAAAATTTGCAAATCTATACGCTGGTTGGTCTCGGGAAAAGCGCATATACACACGGGTTTGCTTCTTCAAAGTCGCGTATATAAAGTAAGGGTTTTTGTTCATAAATGACTGATCAACCTAATTAGTGCTACTGCTTCTCTGCTGTCTGTCAATGATGTCCTCATGTTGATCTAGGTTGAGTGATAATGTTTGAAGTTGAACTGATTGAATGATGAAGTTGAATTTTCTTACATTATTGGTTGAAAATATTATTAATTCTATTCGAATTCAAGCTTTTGTGATCCATGTTCTGAATATTAGAAACATTTTTGGAATAAATCACATTAAAATATTTAGGTCGACGCGTTTCGAACCAACTTGTGTGGTTCATCATCAGGATAGGATGAAGAATCAGATCATAGTGGAAAGTTAAATAGGGAGATAGGCCTTCTAAAAACTATAAGGAAAATGACTATATTTGACTGGGTGAGGAAAATAGATACTATTTTTTGTTGTTGTTGAAAAAGTCAATTTTAATTAATTTAAAATAATGTTAGATTTTAGGCTTCTGTGGAAGTTTTTTGCAGTGGTATGATCCGGATTGTCCACTGTCTTTTGTTCATTGAGTCGACGTTTCAAACCCCAAAGGGGGTCCATCATCAGGACAAATAAGAAAGATAGAAGATGAATGAAAGATTTGCTTTCATTCAT
>APFE031442991.1:112743-132405 GCA_000404065.3 Pinus taeda
AGGATTGAGACACGAGAAACATTAACATGTAAAGAAAGTAATTAAAAGACCAAAAAATAGAAAGTTAACAAAAAGAGAAAATTAAACCTAAAGGGAGAATAGAGACAACAAAGGATTAATGAACCCCAAAGGAATCAAATGAAAGAAAAAAGAGACAAGAAAAGGAAAAGAAACTAAGACGAAAGTTTAGGAACCCAGTAGCTACTAATCTTCCAACCATCATCCCTATTAAGATTACTAGGCCTCTTCTCAATTTCTATGGCTTCCCTAAATTTACATTGATGGAAATGAGAAATCTTCACAATGACCTTAGCCTCCTCAATGCAAATATGATGTTTTGTCTTCTCTGCTTTCTCTGCTAACTCCGAAGAGCAAGTCCTCCTGTGCTTAATATTGACAACGTGTTCCTTAATCCTTTGATTAATAGACCTCCCCATTTCACCAATGTAATATGTTCCACAAGAACACAGGATGATGTACACACCTTTCATGTCCTTAGGGTCCACTCGGTCTTTTACTGATTTTAAGGAACTTTTGATGGTGTTAAGGGGTCTAAAGGTTGAGGGAACATTATGCTTCTTAAGGAATCTCGCAATCCTGTCAGTCATCCCTTGGTTGAAGGGGAGGTGAACTCCAGAATTTCGATCATTGGGGTCTTTCTTAACCTTAGGACTCTTGCTAGCTTTGAGGAAAGCTTTAAGCCCTTGCTGCCTAATGTAACCATTATTAATGAAAACCTTTAGGAGATGGGATTTCTCCTTGGAAGAATGGTCTTCATTAGAAACCGTCTGAGCACAAGTAGCTAAAGTGCAGAGAACACCTAACTTTCGAGAAGGGAAACGATGGGAACTGGCATGAAGATGCTGGGAATAAAAAAATTCCAAAAAATAAGTATTTCTGACAAATTTTCTTTTTTATTGTAAAATGAAATTCTAAGTATAATAATTTCTTTGGCTTTCTGAAAGTTGAAGGACTTCTAAAAATGGTATTTTTTTTCTCAAAAAAGGGCAAAAGGGTAACCCAAATTCACATTTTGAACATAGATATGAGTAGTTTTGTGGAGATTGAGCATTGAGTTGTGAAGCGGTTAAGTATTCATATGTTGAGCTATGTAACGATTTTTGTATTCTATTATTGAATGGGTCTAATTTGAAACATTTGATGAAATGCGACCTACCAAATCTGAGAGTTTTATAGGTGGTATCAATGTGAAAGATTTTGAAACGCAAGAAGTCTGAGGTTTGGAGCCTTCAGTAAGGGAGTGGTAGCTTCCTTCTAGTAGCATATGGAGAAATAAGTGGAGGTGGGGGCCTCCAACAGGTAGGAGCCTCAACACTTGTAGAAGCCTGAAACAATGCAAGATGTAAAATAAAACAATTTTTTATAATAGTAAAAGACAAAGCAGGAAAAAATAAGGATGGTTTTTCCTAGTTGGGGTTTCCACCTAAAAATCCAGTGTCTCTATGTGACGATGTGCATACTGATATGTTGATGTGCTCTTATGATTCATATTCCTTTATATGCTTCTCATAGTTTACATATGTTAGTTTCTTATGCTTAGCGTAGTTTTAAATTAATATTGTAAAGAAAAGTAAATTGGATAAGGATACAAAATACTGATTCACAACCCCCCTATTTCTAATAAATAGTGCTTCCATACCCATAATGTTAATGAAGATACATATTAATTTTTCCTCTGTTATAGGACATCCTTTCTCTAAGGGCCTCATTAATACAACATTTCTTACCTGAGTGGAACTTGTCATTTGCTCGTTCCTTTTCCAACTACAAATATGACTGCCTCCGCTTATTGGTATTCCCAACTTCACACTTGGATTTAGATCCAATACACCTTCCCCTAAAGAACCTTCTTTGTTTATCCTCACCTTTAATGACTCAACCTAAGCTAGTATACCTTGTGGGGTATGGCTGGAAAAGTCTTCTCCTCTCTCATTATTTTTGTTTTAGATGAATAATCCTTAGTCTTCCATTGTCACATTAGTGCTACCCTTGTTTTTAGAAATTTTAAATTTGGGGAATCCTCCTTATGTGCATATTATTCCTCTTCACATTAACTTCATCCTTTGAAACATCTTCAATGGAGATAAGAGTTGGTAATGTTTCTTCTCAGGAGATATGGCCTTACTCCATAATCATATCTTTATTTTCATACCTTTTAGGCATTATGGCTCTTACATTTTACATGGATAAAATCATGGGCCAATACCTACTTCCTGACCCTTTTACACCATATTTTTGTGTCCCATAAACAATTTAGTTCTTCCTTCAGTCCTTTCAAATATTCATTGAATTACACACATCTTATTCTTTTGAACATATAAAAATTCTCTAAAATATTTCAAGACTTCTTCATTAGGGGAATTTTGAGATCAAAAATAGGTTTCAAAATGAAAAATGTACAAACAAAATCAACTTTAAACTAATAGGATTAAAGATGATGATGTCATCCCCAAGGGTATATATTTTTAGAGGGAAAAGAAGAAAACTATTTTTTTTTAATCATATTTTGAACTTATCTCCTTATAATTTTACTCAAATATTAAATATAGACACTCGTTCTACATCCAACAACTACCCACTTTGCACACATTTCAGTAGACTCACATTGAGGAAAAATTAAAATGCATGAAAATATATGTTTCTTGAAAGAAATATGTTTTTTCATGTGTTCTCATTTTTTCTCAGTGTGAATCTAATCAAAAGTATGCAAAGTAGGTACTCATTAGATGCAAAATATTATTCCACATCCAACAAGTGTCTGTACTTGAAATTTGAGTAAACCTATAAGGAGATAATTCAAATATACAATTAAAAAGAAACAATTTCCTTTCTTTTCCTTTAAAAATCCTCTCTTATTTTATTATTTTTATAGTAATTTTATTACGTTCCTAAGGAGGCCAATTTGGACCTCAAAATTCGCCTAATGCAAGTATCTCTCTTTCTTTATCTTCTTATATGGATACTATATTCAAGGCTTCCTTTTTGTACCACTTTTATTTGTCATCATCCCATGAATGATGATTCTCAAAATTCCTATTGAAGGTGCACCATCCCCAGTTTTCTTGACTAAGGATTATTTTCGTATCATCTATGTTCTCTTCCTAATCCCTCTTAGGGAATGCATGTTTTAAATATCCATGTTTCTTACATTTTATGGGATATATACATAATCTATAGTCTGCTTGAAATACTAGTTTCCTACATAAATATCAATTCCATTAGAGAGACTATGTCTTGGAAAATAAAATTCATCAAGAATTTTAGCTATAGACATTCCCTCCATTCTATTATATTTTTTGTCCATTGTTATGAATCTTGTGAGCTTATCTATAATCACCTAAAGATAAGGTAGTTTGACACATATTAGGGATTTGTTTTCCCTTTCCCTTTACAGTTTGAACCAGGTGGGAGCTGGGGTGTTCTAATTAAATATTGTGAGTAAATCAATGTCCAAAAAACATAACCCTTCTCTAATAAAGTCTTTGTCTTCTCATTCCTAAAAATAAATTGATATATCCTCTTGTAAGTAGGTAAAATATTGGTACATATCCTATATTTTTCCTCTAGACCTTATCTATCAAGGGTTTAATGATCTCTTTACTATTTTTCTCCCATGAAATTTCCCCATCAATGAAATCTCAAAGAAAATAAGGGTTTTATTTTTATTTTGTAAATAATTTTATGGTCTATAGAAATATTTTCCCTCTCCTTTCTCAATTGTCCAATTGTGGCTCTTTCCCTTATCTTATTTTCCTCTATATTTCATCCAAAGTGATTGAGTGTCTTCCATCTTTCTATCTTGGTTATTGCATGAAATATATTCCTTGTCCTTCCTTCAATCCTTTGATAGTATCTTGATCATACCTAAATTTACATTCATGAAAATTTCATTTTCCATTCGATGTCACAAATGATACATTATTCATAGGTGATTGAAATAATAACTTACCTAATACTAAAGTGTTCTTAACTTTTCCACTATCTCCATCTTGATCTTCCCTATGCTTCAAAAGGTTTCTCACCTAACCGTTGAATTATACAATTTTTTTGGTCCTCCCAAGCCTTTACTTTGTGTCATTAACATGTGATCCCTTCATCTCAAATCACTATGCAATAATTTTTTTATTAATTGAATTGAGGCTTCACTTCTCATATTGAGATTTCCCTTTGATGACCACCTTTGAGATCATTAAGATTTTTCCTTCATCTTGAGTCCATCACATGTAATATAAATCATGTAGAGACCTAACTATGGTCACGTTGGGTGTGTGTTATATTCTTTCCAAGACTAGTCACATGTGCTATGGTTTCACAGGGTGGGCGGTAGGTCCCCTTGTTTGTTGCGTCAGGCACAATTGGGGGGTCACAGGGGGGTGGTAGCCCCCCTGTATGGGGTCTGGGGAATTGACCCATGATTTTGTTTTGACCCTATACCTACCTATCGTTTTGTGCATGGGTTTTTCACATAGTTTTGGCATGATGTTTTTCTACCTATGGTATTTTGTAGATACATTCAAGGGAACTTGTTAGAAAATTATATATTACAGAGAAATGGAACACATAAAATATATTGTAGAAATCTAAACACAAAAAACCCATAAAACAAGAGAGACACAGATATACGTGGTTCACCCAATTTGGGGTATGTCCACGGAGAACAACCAGTCCTTCCTTTTATATTATCCAGCAAAATGAAGAGATACAACCTATAACAGATCCGATGTAATTCCCTCTTTTCTCTCACACAATATCCTCTCTTATCTTGCTTAGAATACACACCTATATAGCCACAATACAATTCCCTCATATATAGTGAGGGGTTGCCTTCTAGGGAAAAAAACCCCTAAATTAAACATAACTTCTAACGTCAAATTTCTACCAATGAATGAACCAGATTGACTATGAAATTTCCACTGTAAGATTTCCACTATTTCCCCCCTAGAATCCCTTGGAAGCGCACATAAATGGGTAGCATTGCTGCCACATTACAAAATGGGGTCCAGTGTGGAGATACCTCTGAATAAAAAAGACAATCATGCCCCACACACAACATAACTACAATTATGTCATAATCGAGAGTTAATGAATTGGGGTTTATGAATGCTTCAACATGTATATATATGTATTGTAACATTGATAGGAATAGAATGAAAAATCAATTCGGTAGTCCCGATTTTGGGATCCAGGGGAGAATTTTTGTGTGTTTATTTTATGTTCTCTCTATTTATATTTTATGTTTTAAGAATTCATTTGTAGGTAATTGTTGTACAAGGTTAAAACCTACAGGTCCTATCTTAATACTGATATCCTTAAAATTTCAAGACTTTCCTATCCCATAATGCCTAAGTCCCAAGTCAAATTCAATGAATACCATTGATTCTTTAAAAACCTTAATGTATCCTTTCTTATTGCACCACTCTATAACTGTGGGTTTTCTATATGAAAATAAATATACTCCTACCAATGTGGCATAGATAATGAAAATATATCTATGGGGATCCTCTCCTGATCTAACCCCAACATGGTTGGCTCCTTTGTCTCTCAATACCCTAAATACTTCCTTTTGTGAGGGAAATATTAAACCCTTACCCAAATTTTCCAATGGGTCTTAGATGAAGCTGACCATTTCCTCCTCCATCCTAATATCCAAATTGGTTTTAGAAGAAACTATAATTATTAAATTAGTACAATCTTCCTTTTCTTTGCATGTCGAAGAGTTCTATCTATTTCTTGGGTGTTTAAGTGATACTTCTTTTAGATTGATCATTAGGCATTGTAAACTATTTCACTATCAAGTATTTCCACCATTTATATTCCTAATTACATTGTTTATTACATGATTTCCAAATAAGAAATCCCCTTGCTCGAAAAAATAATCCACCTATTTACTAATTAGTTGAATAATATTTCTTCTATATTGGTCATTGGAATTTTCAAGCATGGATCTTGTTATTCCTCTTGCTTGACCATTACCTCCTAGATTAAAAATATTGTCACATCCTTGCTCAATGGACATAATTTTTTGTTTCTATTTTGTGAGTGCTTGAGTAATTTTCCTTTAGATAGATCATTAACATTGAATACCATTCCACTACCATGCATGTTCCCCGTCATTTACCTAGCTCAACCATTACCTCTCATATTATAAAAGTTAGCAAAATCCTTGCTTGAGAGATAAGTACTCATTTGTTCAACACTTGAGTGATGCTAGCTTTCGACTAATTATCAAGCATTGGATTTTATATTGTTTATTTTTATGTAGCAATGGGAGATATTCCCGCATGCCAAGAGGTCACCTATTTTTGCCTAAAAGAATTGTGAAAATTAAAATTAAATTTTTATTTATTTAGGCATCATGTAGGCTAAGAAAGGAAAAGTTTTCCCCTCCATGAAAGAGTCTGTTCAATTAAACCCCATTTGACAAGTATATATACATAATGTAAGATCTTCATTTTGAAATTCATTCATCACATCTTCTCTCTTCTAGAGTCACCACACATGTGATAGAGAGAGGTCGATTTTACTGGAGTTTGACTGAGTTGTACGAGAACAGTTTGACCACATTTGACCAAGCTACAGGAGGTATGTTTTAGGCCAAGTTTGATTGTAATTGACCACAAGAGTCAAAAAAATTTACCGTAGATTTGATTGCAGGTCTGAGTTTGAATATAGATTTTGGGTAGTTTGACTAGCCTTGAGTGGCTGGTGTTTGACCAGATTCGTTGGTATGTTGAATTTGATATTGGCACATATTTCTAGACAAGTGATTGATTTGTAAACCTCTATGAAGAATAATTTCTCCTAAAGAAAAGGTGTTTGGTTTCCAAGGGAAAATGTGTTCTCTATATTGAGCATGGTTGTTTCTTTATGATCTTTAGTGTTTCTGCTGCATTTACTATTGAAATTTTCTATTTATAATTTCTTAATGATATTAGTAGCATGAAATAAATTGGTTGAAGATAATTAGGTAGTAATTATCAGATCAAAATATTGGATTCTACTATGTATCTCGTAGAAAATTGAACATGGTATTGAAGATTTATTAAAAGAGAAACCATTGAAGTCAACCTAAGAGATAAGTATTCAATAAGTTGAATATATTTTGATTTCTTATCAATTGGTGCCAAGTATCAAAATGGAAGACATTGTTACAAATATTTAGAAGGGAATTACTTCAGAGCAAGAGGCAGTTGAGGAGAAAGCCTCTGTCATCTTCTTTTATATAACATGAGAAGAGAGCCTACCATCTTCTTTTATATAACATGAGAAGAGAGCCTACCATAACACCTATATTATTAATATTGATGTATTTGTATTGGATTCTTTATCCTTGTGTGGTACAAGAGTTGGAAGACTTGGAGGTTATGAATTTTACTGAAGTATTGGATGAGAAAGTCCTAGGGTATGTGGGATGCAACCCTAGAGAAGACTTAGAATGCTAGATGCAAGTGGAGTTTCTATGTTTCATACTTGGTTTATCTCCTTGATATCATGTGGAACGACTTGGTGTTGATGCTAGCTTGTTATTGAGCCTTTAGTGTGGCTAGATAGCTTAATGAATTCACATGATAAAGGAACCCTACTCCTTACAATTCATGTAAGACAAAGGAAAGCAACATGCATCAATAGTGGATGTTGAGGTCAAGAATGATCATCTGTAACCTTAGAAGAAGACAAAGGAATGCAATATTGATGAAATTGTTGATGGACTTCACTAATTTTTGCAAGGAGGCAAGGATCAAGAGGGGACTGATAATTCCCACACCCCTCAATAATTTCTTTCATAATCAAGAGATGGGTACATTTTGGTAACTAACAATGCAACAATTCATGCAAAAATTGGTAGCATTAAGAATTTTGTGGCAAGGGGGTTCTCCGAGAAGAGGGAGTGGAATATAAGAAGATTTTTCTTCCTGTCACTAGATGATCATTGTTTTGTATAACCTAAGGGATCTAGTGTAGTCTCAGTAGTGTGATTGGTGTTCAAAAGGGATAAACTGTACATAATATTAGTATGTCCAGGACTGTGTAAGACGACTGAAAGAAATTCTAGTTGTGAGGGAGAAAATAGTGAGATAGAGTGGAAGGTGAAACCTTCCAAGAGGATGTCATGGGTTCAGATTGTCAAGATTCTCAGAGATATGAGGTCTCTAAGAGAAATATGCCTTCTTCGAAGGAACCAAGTTAGATAACATGATATTCTTTAGTGATAGAGCTATATTTTAATTTTTGAGTGCCAAGGATCAATAAGGATCAACTAAATCTAAAAAAGTCTCAACATATACCCAATAGGTTCCCTAGTTCAATTTGGACCTATGCCCTAACCCTAGCGACTTGCATTAAAGGGTTAGAAAAATAAAGAGGAAGAAAATATAATATTTTTTATGATTTTTAACCACCATAAGGATTCCTAGTGCTTTTTCCTACTTAGGTGATGGAGTCTCTAGGGATAAATTGAAGAGAAATTGAATTTATGTTTGGAGTAAGAGGGAAAAATCTAGTTTTCACTTGATAAACCCTGGTTGTCTTTTTATAAGGTGATAACTTAATTAGAGGAAAGCTCTCTATAAGGTCCTATATGGAATTCAAGGAATACAAATTTCACATCCAATAATCAAGCAAGATTGTCAATGGGCATCATCATGAAAACATGGCGCAATATATCTAGTGTTTGGGCTCCATGAGGTGGTACAATCCCTTGCTAATCATCTTGGGGATGACCATCATCATATTGACTCCAGATCAATGCATTCTCGTCAAATTGCATCAAGGAAATCTTGGGGGTATGCTGGGTCTACTGGGTACACCATCAAGAATATCCAATGCTAAGAAAAATGAGCTCAATGTTTTAGAGTCTAAGGGTGATTTGAGGTGTCAATAATTTGCTAAAATCATCAAGGTTCCGGACGCTCTTTTATAGAGGCAAATAACTGCATCTACAAGGTCATTACTATGCTCTAAAAGTGCAATACAACCTAGGAATCATGTGGAGTACACATGGAATTAGTGTGCCTTCAAGGCCTCTTATACTCTATGAAAGACCACCTGGAAAGATAATCTCAAACTCAAGAGAAATAAACCAATCATTAGAGATAATGATGATGATAAATGCATTATAATGGACAATGCTTAATTGTTAAGGGCATAATAAGACTTCAAACTGGGTCACCTTCAAATATCTAACTAGACCAATTCCTATAAAATCCCTACCTTGTTAGGGGTGGATAGATAATCAACTCTATTAGGTGCTTCCAACCCTTAGAGGGAGGTGACATGTCTAAGGTCAACCCTTCAATTCATAGGTGTTTTTGGTAATGATGGCAATGGAGAGGAAAAAACTCAAGGGTAGGTGCCATGTCAATGGGCCCAACTAATGGAGATCCAAATCCTGAGTGTATAGATGTATGGAGGGAGAAATTGTGGAGGCATAATTTTCCCCTTTCCCTCTCCTGCTTTTTCCACCCTTCTAGTGCACCTTTCACTTATTTTTGTTAATTCTTTAATATGGAGCAGAATTCAAAGTGTCCAAGTTTGCTTTAAATGATATAACATTTATTTACTCCTTAAGGATGAATCAACTTCTCACTCATCAGGGTTGGGAAATGTAAGGGTTCCTTATGATATGATGGAGCATTTACTTCTCAAGAACTAGGCGATGGATAATGAAGGGAGTAGAGCTCATGCCAAAATTTTTCCCACACGCTAATTGTGTATTGAGCTTATTTTGCATTTTAAATTTTCCTTTTATTTTGTTGTGTCCATCTTATGCTTTTATCTTCTTGTAGTTGCATCAACCTCTAATGATTTTTTTTTTGACCCTTACTCAAGGATGTGGATGTGTGGGTGTCAATCCCAATGAACCATTGAAAAAATACCTAAAGGATGGATGTGATATCAAGGGAATGATGAATGGTGTTAACTATGAGATGGTTATGGACATGATACTTCAATCCATGTTTCCTAAGTAGTGCCCCGCTTATGACCACAAGGCCTAATAAGAGGTCCCATTGGACTAGGGCTAAAGACCAACCCCTCTAGTAAGCTGACATAACAAGTTCACAGTTAAGATAAGTCAATCATCTAAATCACCCCTTTATCCATGTTAGAATTCCAAAATCATGAAGTAAAAACATTGATTGCAAAATGGTTAAATTACCTTCCAAGTGGTAGCCCACCTTCATTCAAGAGGAATGACAGATGGTGAGATGTGTATGACCCATGAAAATGGTAAATGAGTGTGGTATATCATCATAATTGTGCAATATATTCTGAAAGTTAGCTGGATCTCCAAGAGAAGAGACATTTTTTCTTCTATGGGGTAACCCAACTTTTGTGGGTAACTGTGCCATAATATTGAGTTGAATATAGAGGAGAATTTTTTGGTTAGTCACATGTTTCAATCCAAATTGATGGTGATGATGTTGAATGAGGGGTCCAACGGTTACAATAATTGGGAACAATGGCCCTCAATTTTCAATATCTTTTGATAACATTTTTCTCAAAGGAAAATTGAACTTAGAGGTATCCAAGGAAACCTAGTAAAGTGATAAGCGTTAATAACACAATTAAATTTCTAAAAAAGGGACAAAAGTGTAATTACATTATTGTGTTCACTAGATGTTCAAACATCTATATCCTTTGCTCCATTGTATCTCCAAGCAGTTTTCAGCAATCATTCTAAGATATTTGGAGAGAAGTCCAAGGATATTCTACCTTCGAAATCATGACCATGCTATTCATTTTCAACCTGGAAATGTACCACCTAACAATATGCCTTACTTTTATCCACATTCATAGAAGAGTGAGTTTGAGCGCATGGCTTAGGAAATGTCAGAGGAGAGAAACATTCAACCTGGTCAAATTTATTTCTCTTCACTAGTGATGATGGCTATAAAAAATGACGATACATGGTGTACATGTACATATTACATGCAACTAAAAAAAATGGAAATCAATGAAAATTTTCCTATTCTTATGATTGATGAATTATCATATGAATTGCATGGAGTAATTTTTTTTACTAAGTTGGATCTTCGTTATGTATATCATCAAATTAGAATGAGGCAAGAAGACATTCCTAAAACAACATTTAGAAGACATGAAGGTCATTATGAGTTTTGGGTTATGTGGTTTGGAATTACAAATGCACCCTTGACATTTCAAATATTGACAAATTCTATTTTCAAATCTTTCATTAGAATTTTTTTGTTATTATTTTTTGATGACATATTAGTCTACACAAAATCTTGGAAGTAGCATGTACAACACGTTGATAGGGTCCTAACACTATTGGAAGAGAAACAACTATATGCCAAACCTTCCAAGCATGTCCTTGGTTTCCTAGAGAAATGGAATGTTTGGATCATATTGTATCACTTGAGGGTGTCAAGGTGGATCCTAACAAAATCAAAGCTATGAGGGAATGACCAATCCCCAATACCTTGAAGAAACTCATAGGATTTTTAGGATTGAAAGGATATTACAACAATTTTGTCAAGAATTATGGTCAAATAGTAGCACCTCTAACAAAATTATTGAAGAAGGATGCATTTTCTTGTACTAAAGAAACAAACAAATATTTTGAAGAACTTCAAGATATTATGTGTATAAATCCCATCTTTGAGAGACCCAACTTCACAAAAACCTTCATTGTGGAGTGTGATGCCTTAGGCCATGGCATTGGTGCAATTTTGATAAAATAAGGACTGATTCTTCCATTTGAAAGTAGTGAACTTAAAGGAAATAACTTAATTAGACCCATCTACAAAAAATAAATGTTGTCCATACTACATGAAATTAAGAAATTACGTCCATACCTAATAGGAAGACACTTCAAAGTAAAAAAACAAAATCATGATAGTCTAACTTACTTCTTGGAGAAAAGAATATCTTCAAAAGAGAAACAAAAATGGGTCATAAAGATGTTGGGTTATGCCTTTGAAATTATCTACAAAACTATAAAACAAAATATTGTGGTAGATGCACTCTCAAGGAAAGAGGAAGACACAAATGGTTTACCATGTGCTATTTCCATTCCACAATTTGCTTGGGTGGAAGAAGCAAGGATAAAATTGGAGTAAGATGAAAATATTTGCAAGATCATTCAAAAATTATAGGAGAACCCTGATGTAGTAGAAAAACATAGGTGGAAAAATGTTTTGTTATGATAGCAAGATTCTTTATACCTACGTAAGATTTCTCAACTCAAATAGAAGGTCCTTTTGGAATTACACACTTCTCTTGTAGGTGGGATTTCAAGGTTCTTGAAGACATACCATAGGATCAACAAATTTTTTTTTGGGAAGGCATTAAAATAGATTTGCAAAATTTTGTGGAAAAATGTGTAGTATGCCAAAAAAATAAGGGAGATGAAATCAAGACCCCAAGGCTCCTTCAACCATGAGCCATACCAAACCAATTCCGAGAATAAGTTTCAATTGATTTTATTATAGTTTTACCAAAATTTGAAGGAAGGAGTGTCATTATGGTTGTCGTATATCAAGTGAAAAATTATGACCATTTTTTCTCTCTTTCTCATTCTTTTAAATCAAGTATAGTGGAAAAAGATCTCAAGGAAACAATCCAAAAGCTACATGGAATACAAAATATTATTGTAAGTCATAGATATCAAATTTTCACTGTATTGACAAGCCAAAATATTTTGACAATATGGAGATCTCCTCGGTGCAAAGTCCCAATTAGACCTTACACCATTTGGGGTAGGAGTCTGATCTGGTATGTGGGCCCAACTGCCACCATGTTGTTTCGAGATTTATTTTGGATATACTGAGAAACATGTAAGAAAACTGATATAAATCTTAACAAACACACGTTAGAGTAACTTTATGAAATACTATATGGGTAAGATATAAAATACACTACCACAACTAAAGTAAATAACATGAATCTTTAAAGGAAGGATGTTAGCATACTTCAATTAAGATACATGGATAAATAATGATTCATTTATCGTTTGAAAATTAGTTTTCAACCAAAAACAATGATAAAAGTGTAAGTATCATATAACTTCAAATAAGGTAAGTGTTATTATCAATGAAATAGTTCATTTACTTTAACACATGTAAATACAAACACATTTCGTCGAATCACCAAGAGATGAGTCTCACAATGTTCAAGAATACACGCATGAAATTGTCACCTTGGCTCAATGAGTTTGTCAATATTATGTAGAAATTTCTAGTGCACCATTACAAAAAACATCCATGAACTAGTAGTGGAGATGCTAAGCTATCACTTGATTTCTTAAAAGGATGTATAAGCTCTCTGAAACAAGTTTCTCAAAATGAAGTCCAAAATTCAAGTCCTTTTGCTCTAGCTAGGAGGGTATATCTATACAAAAAGTGAGGTGAGACTTCAATTACCCTTGTGACTTTTCAAATTCCACTTGACTTTTCATTTCTACATTATACTTCTAATCTCAAAATTCTTTTATTTACAATTTTATAGTGAAATTAAGAAAACAATTTTTATTCATGGAACAAGATGCATAATGGGCATGTTAGGTGCCATAATGTGTAACTATGGAGCCAAATATGCATAGTAGCATACAAAGAATTATACCTAGAAATGACCAATGTGACCTTATGTGCCAGTTTATTATCAAATCTCACTTGACATTCCAAAGCATCTAGGAGCAAGACCTTTGATTCTATTTACAAGAGACTCAAAATCATTGAAAGATTAGTATGTAGCTTTGCTTGTATAATTTCCCACTGTAGATGACCTGATAATGCAATATACTAAAGCAAAATACTTGATTTACTTCTACAAACAAACTTGCAGAAGCTTAATCGATTTTAAGAAAGATCAAATAGAACACATGTAACAGAGAATGAGAAATCAATCACACATGAACACAGAAGAATACTCTGTGGAAAGCCTCAGCTAAAAACCCCGATCTCTATATTATCATATAAGTGGAAATATGTCCGGATTACATAAAGCTTTAGCTCACAAGCTATCCAGCTCTTAGTACAATCCCTCAATGCTGCTCATACACTGAATAGACACAACATATGCCTTTTCTCAGTCCTCCAAGCCTCCTATTTCATTGCGCAGTTTCTCTTGGGTCCTCTGGCTACCACCAGTGTGAATTCACCTCTCACACAACTCACCAAACTCAGAAGTAATTACGCAATCTCTAAGGAATGAATTCCTTCTGCATGCAAGAGATATCCTCAATGGAATATTCTTGCAACTGATAGTACACTGTCCCATCATCTAATCTCAACTGGGTCTCTGACTGAACTGACATGCATGAGTTATTTATGAGAGAATATTCAATTATCTGAAGTGTAGTAGTTACATGCATGCATGCATTAACTAACTGAACTCACAATCAGTTCAACAAATAGTTGGAACTAAGCTAACTAGACTTAACTCAGTTAACTGAGCTAACTAATTACAAATCAAAGTACAACTCATCCTGATCTCCCTAACCAAGGGATAAATTCCTCAATCAAAGGGGAAATTGTTGTATGTCTTCACATAGACTTCATGTTTTATTTTCTACAACTAACTAACTCATGATGAATTAATTAATTATTTTACAAACAACTGCTAAAATCAAATTCGAATTTTAATTCTCAATTTTAGTTCAGGGACTAACTAAAATTGGAATGTATCCTGAAATGCTATTTATAATAGTGCTATTTTTAGCACTTCTATTTTTAGAAATTCTTGTTGCTATTTTCAAAACTCCCTCTCAATAAGAAAGGGATTATCAGTCACCCCAATCTTGTCTCTGTGGAACTTGAATTTGCATTTTGACAACACATTAGTCAAAATATCTGCATCCTGTTCCTTGGTCGAAACATACAACAACAACATGATCCTCTTCACCACACAGTCTCGAAGATGATGATATCATATATTGGTGTGGTTCGACCTGTCATGAAATACTGGATTCTCAGAGGGTTTGATACAACTCTGATAATTGCAATAGATCATAGTTGGATCCATCCTCTGACCAAATAATCCAACTAGAATCTTCCGCATCCAAATGGCCTCACATGCTGCCTGACTGGTAGCCATGTATTAAACTTCTGCTGAGCTAAGAGCAACTAACCTCTATTTCCTGCTGTACTAAGAAACTACAGTTGAACCAAGGTTGAAGATTCCTCGTGAAGTGCTCTTCTGGTCTAATGGCCTCCCTGCCCAATCTGCATCTATGAAGCCCTGAAGCTTCACTCCCTCTGTTTGTTTGTACCACAATCCATACTAAGATGTGCCTCTAAGGTATCTTAGCACATGCTTTATTGCCTTCCAAAACAACTTGGTAGGTTGAACCATAGCTTGACTTAGCTGGTTCACCGCAAAGCACAAATATGGTCACGTGTTCAGTAGATACATCAATGAACCCACAAGCTACTGATAAACAATATCAACTACTACCTCACCTGAAGTAGCATCCCCCTTCCTCCAATTACCAGCTAGAGGAGTCTGCATGGGCTTGCACTTCTCCATGTGGAATCTCCTAAGTATCTCATTGGCATACTTGCCTTGAGACACAAACACTTCCCCATCCTTCTTCCACACTTCCATGCCTAGAAAGTAGTGCATAAGACCCATGTCTTTCATCTCGAACTCTCTTGAAAGGTCCTCCTTGCAAGACTTGATCAACTAATCATCACCTGTCAATATCAGATCATCAACATAAAGAACATTATCAATGGCTTACCTTCTACCATGATGTGGTAAAGGTTCGCAGTTACTTCACTCTTGGTGAAGCCCAACCCGGTGAAATAACTGTCGATCCTGGTGTACCAAGCATGAGGTGCTTGCTTCAACCCGTAAAAATACCTCTTAAGTCGGCACACATGCGACTCACGATCTAAGGTCTCAAAACCTTCTGGTTGCTCAATGTACACCTCTTCCTCAATCTTCCCATTGAGGAACGCTGTCTTCACATCCATCTGTTGGATCTTCCAACCCATCTTAGCTGATAGTTACAACATCAATTTGATAGATGAGTACCTTGATACAGGAGCAAAAGTCTCATCGTAGTCAATCCCCTCGACCTGTGAGAAACCAAAGGCAACAAACCTTGCCTTATGTTTCTCAACACTACCATCACCTACTTGCTTTACCTTGTAAAGCCATCGGGAAATCACCATTGACTTGTCCTCCAGTCTTGGGACAACATCCCAAACATAGTTCCAAATGATGGAGTCATACTCCACCATTACATCAACCCAAAATGGTTATTTCACTGCTTCCTCAAAAGAAGAAGGTTCGGTCTCTACACACTCCCCAACCAGGGCCATGTAACTAGTGTACTGCTCGGCTGGCCTCCTTTGTCTGCGCTGAGAAGATGGTTGTTCCACATTCTTTCTCACATCTAGCATCAACCTGTCAACTTCCCTTGAGCGTTTGTGCCCATATCTGGAAGACTCAGCATGAGTGGATGTCTCCACTCCTGGATCCTCTACATGCAGCTGCTCTGCATCAGTCTAAGGCTTATCCTCTACATGCAACTTGATCTCCCTCTCAAGTGATACTCGCATGGCTTTCTGCTCATCGAATTTTAGATCTTTGCGTACCACTGTCTTTTGACTGGTAGGCAAGAACACCCAATAGTTGTGCTGTGTATCAATGTACCCCACAAGTATCCCCAACTCAGCTGTTGGATCTAGCTTCTTCCGGGCATATTTGGTCACATGGCAATAAACCGATGATCCAAAGATCCTGAAGTGACAAACATCTGGTCTCTTCGCAAAAAAACCCTCCATTGGTGTCTTCATTCCTAGTACAAGATGTAGGCTTCTATTATGAAAGTATACTACTGTATTGCATTCCTCAACCCACAAATGAAGTGGTAGGCTTTGGTCATGCAACATCACTCGAGCTGCTCCCGCAATCGATCTATTCTTCCTTTTCTCCACCCATTCTGCTATGGGTTATGGGGTGCCTTCAACTCCCATTTAATTCCTTCTACTGTGCAGAAGTCCTTAAAATGTTGGGAGACATACTCTCCACCATTGTCGCTTCGCAAGGCCCTTATTTTATTTCCAGATTCTTTCTCTGCCAAGGCTTTGAACTCACAAAACCTTGAGAAGGTTTGATCGTTCTTCTGCATAAAGTAGATCCAACATCTACAAGAAAAATCATCAATAAAAATAACATAGTACCTTTGTTTAGCAGTGGAGGCTGTAGAGAATGGTCCACACACATCTGTATGAATTCACTCCAGAATTTCTCCAACTCTACTATCTCGATCCTGAAAGGAATATTTCGCATACTTACCCAAGGTACAAACTATGCATGTATCCATTTGCTCCAGTTTTCCCTTGGGAAGTCCAGTAGAAATCTACTGCATGATCTTCAAGGCCCCTTGATGCAAGTGGCCCAATCTTCTATGCCATAGCTAGCCAACATCTTGGCTCTACACCAACTCTGCTTTGGAACTCAATGTTGCACAATCATCTACCTCTAGCTTGTAGAGATTCTTTACTCAAATCCCAATCCTCTTGGTCTGTCCAGTGCCGATATGCCTCAGGAATTCCTTTCCTTTACTAAAGACTACATCATAGCCTTTGTCTTCCAGCATAGCAATAGACACAAGATTCTTCTTCAGACCCGACACATACTTTACATTAGTCAGGGTGAGAGGAGATCCATGCTCACTCTGAAACACAATCGTACCTTCACCTGAAACACGGTAATTTCCATCATCGCCCATCTTGATCTGCATCTGGAGGTCCTTCTCCTCCAAGGTACTAAAAAGATTCTTGTCGTTGGTCATGTGGAATGAAGCTCCACTATCCAGGTACCAAACACACCCAACCATCGATGAAACCATACATGTGATGAGGGTGAAATCCAATTCAAACTATGAGGCCAGTGCCTCACCATCTGATCTCTTTGAGGATCCCTTCTTGGATTTATTTTGTGGACAATTCGTAGCATAATGGCCCGCCTCATGACAATGAAAACATCTCACTTTCTATTTGTCAATATTTTTCCCACCATGGGAAGAACTGGATTTGGAATGGGATGCCTTCCATTTCCCTTTCCTCGCCTTACTCGCTAAGGCTAGATTTTCTTCATCATCTTTCTTTGATGAAGATCCATCTATGGTGCTTCTTCTTATCTCCTCTTGCATCAAATCCGACCAAAGTCGTTTCCAATCTGGCAATTTCTCTCTTCCATTTACCATGTCTTGGTAGCTATACCAGCTCTTAGCAAGACCGAGGAGAGCAAGACTCACCATGTCATCATCGGCTGTCGTGATCCCAACACTTCCAAGCTCATCCCTGTAGGTGGTGAGCTTGTTCAGATATGTAGAGATCGTATCGTCCTTTTCACACTTGATTTTCTGAAGCTTGTCTTTTAACATTGACTTCCTCTGATCGTTGTTGTTCTGATATAGATCCTTCAATTTTTCCACATTGAAAATGGTGTCTCCTTCCCATGGAGACTCGAGACTATGTGGTCTCGAACTCCCTCTAGAAGGATTCTCCTCGCTCTAGCCACACATTTCCTCCATTCCGTCAATTCTTTGGTATTAGAAGCTACTGGCTTGGGGTCTTCTTGATCAATGAAGTCCTTCAAACCGTTGTCCTCTAATACGGCTTCCATGCGATCCTTCCAAGCTATATAATTCAAGCTGCCATCAAGGGCATACTCGAGTCTCAAACCATTGAACGCCATTGGTGAAATTTGAGATGTGATAAGAATTCGATTTCTATAATCAGGAACTTAAAACTTCGAACTTATCCCTTATTTGTATATTGTTCTTTGCTTTGATCACCTTTGCTCTGATACCATGTAGAATTTCCAACTTTAAATCACCTGATAATGCAATATACTAAAGAAAAATACTTGATCTACTTATACAAACAAACTTGCGGAAGCTTAATCAATTTTGAGCAAGATCAAATAGAACACATATAACAGAGAATGAGAAAGAAATCACACATGAACACAGAAGAATACTCTGGGGAAAGCCTCAGCTAAAAACCCCGATCTTTGTATTATCACACAAGTGGAAATATGTCCGGATTATACAAAGTTTTAGCTCACAAGCTATCCAGCTCTCAATACAATATCTCAATGTTGCTCATATACTGAATAGACACAACATGTGACTTCCCTCAGTCCTTTAAGCCTCCTATTTCCTTGCAAAATTTTTCTTGGGTCCTCTTGCTGCCACCTGTTTGAATTCACCTCTCACACAACTCACCAAACTTAGAAGTAACTGTGCAATCTGCAAGGAAAGAATTCCTTCTGCATGCAAGAGATATCCTCAATGGAATATTCCTACAGCTGATAGTACATTGCCCCATCATCTGATCTCAACTAGGTCTCTGACTGAACTGACATGTATGAGTTATTTATGAGAGAATATTCAGTTATCTGAAGTGCAGTAGTTACATGCATGCATGCATTAACTAACTGAACTCACGATCAGTTCAACAAACTATCGAAACTAATCTAACTGGACTTAACTTAGTTAACTGTGCTATCTAATTACAACTTAAAGTACAACTCATCCTGATCTCCTTAATCAAGGGATAACTTCCTCAATCAAAGGGGAAACTGTTGCATGTCTTCACATAGACTTCATGTTTTATTTTCTACAGCTAATTAACTCAAGATGAATTAATTAATTATTTTACA
>APFE031442991.1:133218-149913 GCA_000404065.3 Pinus taeda
TGTTGCTATTTTCAACACTCCCTCTCAACAAGAAAGGGATTATCAGTCACCCCAATCCTGTCTCTGTGGAACTCGAACTTGGATTTTGACAATGCCTTAGTCAAAATATTTGCATCCTGTTCCTTGGTCGAAACTTACAACAACAAAATGATCCTCTTCACCACACAGTCTCGAAGATGATGCTATCAGATATCAATGAGCTTGGACCTGTCATGAAATACTGGATTCTCAGAGAGTTTGATACAACTCTAATTATCACAATAGATCACAGTTGGATCCATCCTCTGACCAAACAATCCAAATACAATCTTCCGCATCCAAATGGCCTCACATGTTGCTTGACTGGAAACCATGTATTCAACGTCTACTGAGATAAGTGAAACTAACCTCTATTTCCTGCTGTACCAAGAAACTACAGTTTAACCAAGGTTGAAGATTCCTCCTAAAGTTCTCTTCTGGTTTGATGGACTCCCTACCCAATCTGCATCTGTGAAGCCCTGAAGCTTCGCTCCCTCTGTCAGTATGTACCACAATCCATACTGAAATGTGCCTTTGAGGTATCTTAGCACATGCTTTGCTGCCTTCCAAAATAGCTTGGTAGGATGAACCATAGCTTGACTCATCTGGATCACCACAAAGCATAAATCTGGTCAGGTGTTCACTAGATATATCAATGAACCCACAAGCTGCCGATAAATAGTAGCATCTACTACCTCACCAGAAGTAGCATCCTCCTTCCTCCAGTTACCAGCTAGAGGAGTCTGCATGGGCTTGTGCCTCTCCATGTGGAATTGCCTAAGTATCACATTGGCATACTTACATTGAGACACAAACACTTCCCCATCCTTCTGCCACAATTCCATGCCTAGAAAGTAGTGCATAAGAACCATGTCTTTCATCTCAAACTCTCTTGCAAGGTACTCCTTGCAAGACTTGATCAACTGATCATCACCTGTCAATATCAGATCATCAACATAAATAATAATGATCAATGGCTTACCTTCTACATGACGTGGTAAACGTTCGCATTTGTGTCACTCTTGGTGAAGCCTAACCTGGTGAAATAGCTATCGATACTGGTGTTCCAAGCACGAGGTGCTTGCTTTAGCCTATACAAAGTCCTCTTGAGTCAGAACACATGCGACTCAAGATCAATGGTCTCAAAAATTTTAGGTTTCTCAATGTACACCTCTTCCTCGATCTTCTCATTAAGAAACACAGTCTTCACATCCATCTGATGGATCTTCCAACCCATCTGAGATGATAGTGCCAACGTCGATCTGATAGATGAGTACCTTGCTACAGGAGCAAAAGTCTCATCATAGCCGATCCCCTCGACCTGTGAGAAACCATGGGAAACAAACCTTGCCTTATGTTTCTCAACATTGCCATCAACTGCTTGCTTTACTTGTAAAGCCATCAAGAACTCACTACTAACTTGTCCTCTAGTCTTGGGACAACATCCCAAACATAGTTTTGAATGATGGGGTCGTACTCCTCCACCATTGCATCAACCCAGATTGGTTGTTGCACTACTTCCTCAAAAGAGGAAGGTTCGGTCTCTACACACTCCCCAACCAGGGCCATGTAACCAGTGTACCACTCGGGTGACCTCCTCTGTCTGTGCTGAGAAGATGGCTGTCCCACACTCTCTCTTGCATCCAACATCAACCTGTCAACTTCCATTGAGCGTTTCTGCCCATCTTTGGAAGACTCAACATGAGTGGATGTCTCCACTCCCGGGTCCTCTACATGTGGTTGCTCTGCATTAGTGTGAGGCTCCTCCTCCTCAGGAACTAAAAGTTCTTCCTCTACATGCAACTTGAGCTCCCTCTCAAGTGATACTCACATGGCTTTTTGCTCATCGAACTTCAGATCTTTGCGTACCACTGTCCTCTAACTGGCAGCCAAAAACACCTGATAGTTGTGGGGTGTATTAGTGTACCCCACAAGTATCCCGAACTAAACTGTTGGATCTAGCTTCTTCCAGGCATCTTTGGTTACATGGAAATAAAATGATGATCCAAAGATCCTGAAGTGACTAACATCAGGTCTCTTCCTGGAAAAAGCCTCCTTGTTGTCTTAATTCCTAGTATATGATGCGGGCTTCTGTTTTGCAAGTATACTGTTGTATTGCATGCCTCAGCCCACAAATGAAGTGGTAGGCTTTGGTTATGCAACATCGCTCGAGGTGCTCCCACAATTGATATGTTCTTCCTTTTGGCCACCCCATTCTGCTGTGGGTTATGGGGTGCCATCGACTCCCGTTTAATTACTTCTGCTGCGCAGAAGTCCTTAAACTGTTGGGAGACATACTCTCCACCATTTTCGCTTCGCAATGCCCTTATTTTTTTCTAGATTATTTCTCTGCTAAGGCTTTGAACTCACAAAACCTTGAGAAGGTTTGATCCTTCTTTTGCATAAAGTAGTTCCAACATCTAGGCGAAAAATCATCATTAAAAATAACATAGTACCTTTGTTTAGCGGTGGAGGCTGTAGATAATTTTCCACACACATCTGTATGAACTTGCTCCACGATTTCTCTAGTTCTACTGTCTCGATCCTGAAAGGAAGATTTCACATAGTTACCCAAGGTACATCCTTTGCATGGATCCATTTGCTCCAGTTTTCCCTTGGGAAGTCCAGTAGAAATTTGCTGCATGATCTTCAAGGCCCCATGGTGCAAGTGGCCTAATATTCTATGCCATAGCTCGCTAACATCTTGGCTTTGCACCAACTCTGCTTTGGAATTCAATGTAGAAAAATCATCTACCTCCATCTTGTAGATAGTCTTTACTCGAATCCCAATCCTCTTGGTCTGTCCAGTGCCGATATGCCTCAGGAATGCCTTTCCTTTACTAAAGACTACATCATAGCCTTTGTCTTCCAACATATCAACAGGCACAAGATTCTTCTTCAGACCTGAAACACTTTACATTAGTCAGGGTGAGAGGAGCTCCATGATCACTCTGAAACACAACCGTACCTTCACCTGAAACACGGTAATTTCCATCATCGCCCATCTTGATCTGCATCTGGAGGTCCTTCTCCTCCAAGGTACTAAAAAGATTCTTATCGCTGGTCATGTGGAATGAAGCTCCACTATCTAGGTACCAAACACACCCAACCATCGATGAAACCATACATGTGATGAGGGTGAAATCCAATTCAAACTATGAGGCCAATGCCTCACCATCTGATCCTTCGAGGATCCCTTCTTGGATTTATTCTCTGGACAATTCGTAGCATAATGGCCTGCCTCATGACAATGAAAGCATCTCACTTTCTATTTGTCAATCTTCTTCCCACCATGGGAAGAACTGGATTTGGAATGGGATGCCTTCCCTTTCCCTTTCCTCACCTTACTTGCTAAGGCTAGATTTTCTTCATCATCTTTCTTTGATGAAGATCCATCTATGGTGCTTCTTCTTATCTCCTCTTGCATCAGATCCGACCAAATTCGTTTCCAATCTGGCAGTTTCTCTCTTCCATTTACCATGTCTTGGTAGCTATACCAACTCTTAGGAAGACCGAGGAGAGCAAGACTCACCATGTCATCATCGGCTGTCATGATCCCAACACTTCCAAGCTCATGCCTGTAGGTGGTGAGCTTGTTCATATATGTAGAGATCGTGTCATCCTTTTCACACTTGATTTTTTGAAGCTTGTCTTTTAGCATCGTCTTCCTTTGATCGTCGTTGTTTTGATATAGATCCTTCAATTTTTTCCACATTGAAAACGATGTCTCCTTCCCATGGAGACTCGAGACTATGTGGTCTCGAACTCCCTCTAGAAGGATTCACCTCGCTCTAGCCACACATTTCTTCCATTCCGCCAATTCTTGGGCATTAGTAGCTGCTGGCTTCGGGACTTCTTCATGAATGAAATCCTTCAAACCATTGTCCTCTAATATGGCTTCCATGCAATCCTTCCAGGCTATATAATTTGAGCTGCCATCAAGGGCATACTCATGTCTCAAACCGTTGAACGCCATTGGTGAAATTTGAGATGTGATAATAATTCAATTTCTATAATCAGGAACTTAAAACTTTGAACTTCTCCCTTCTTTGTATACTTTTCTTCACTTTGATCACCTTTGCTCGGATACCATATAGAATTTCCCACTGTAGATCACCTGATAATGCAATATACTAAAGCAAAATACTTATCTACTTCTACAAACAAACTTGCGGAAGCTTAATCGATTTTGAGCAAGATCAAATAGAACACATATAACAGAGAATGAGAAATAAATCACACATGAACACAGAAGAATAATCTGGGGAAAGCCTCATCCAAAAACCCTGATATCTGTATTATCATACAAGTGGATATATGTCCAGATTACACAAAGCTTTAGCTCACAAGCTATCCATCTCTCAGTACAATCCCTCAATGCTGTTCATACGCTGAATAGACCCAACATACGCCTTACCTCAGTCCTCCAAGCCTCCTATTTTCTTGTGTAGTTTCTTCTCGGTCCTCTGGCTGCCACTTGTGTGAATTCACCTCTCACACAGCTCACCAAACTTAGAAGTAACTGCGTAATATCCAAGGAATGAATTCCTCCTGCATGCAACAGATATCCTCAATGGAATATTCCTACAACTGATAGTACGTTGTTCCATCATCTGATCTCAACTGGGTCTCTGAATGAACTGAAATACATGAGTTATATATGAGAGAATATTTAGTTATCTGAAGTGCAGTAGTTACATGCATGTATGCATTAACTAACTGAACTCACAATCAGTTCAACAAAGTGTTGGAACTAATCTAACTAGACTTAACTCAGTTAACTGAGCTAACTAATTACAAATCATCATGATCTCCTTAATCAAGGGATAACTTCTTCAATTAAAGGGGAAACTGTTGCATGTATTCACATAGAATTCATGTTTGATTTTCTACAACTAATTAACTCAAGATGAAATAATTAATTATTTTACAAACAGTTGCTAAAATCAAATTTTAATTTTAATTTTCAATTTTAGTTCAGGGACTAACTAAAATTGGAATGTATCCCGAAATGCTATTTATAGTAGTGCAATTTTTAGCACTTCTATTTTTATTTCTTGTTGCTATTTTCTACATCGCTAGCTCTACAACATACTGTGGGATTGCATCCTTTGTAACTTCTAAATCTTGTCGCACAACAACTTGCTTAATAAAATCTATCAACTCTTGAATCTCTCTCTTAACTTCCTCTTCTAGCCTTATTTCTCCCAGTGCACCAATATAAGGTATATTGTGCACTCTTATGAGAGATTCCAACCCACTATGATATTTCCCAAATTTTCATGTGACTGAACAAACATCCTCACTTACACCTTGTCCAATTCAACAGTGAATCTATCTTTTCTAGGTAGTTCGGCTAGTGAATCAGGATAATTTGTGCTCCATTCCAGGATGTGATCTACAATTGAGGGTGACACTATTATCAATTCTCCTCTCCCTTCTAAGACTCTTTGCATCTTGGGTAGTAGGGCTATTACTTTGTGTAACATCATGATTTCGTTATGAACCTACCTAATGACTTCTTCCAATATGTTAACCTCCTCAAGGATTTCCGATTGTACATCTTCCTTGTGGGAGTTTGTAGCTAACAAGACTTGATTATTTGCACGAATTTGATCATTTTGTTGCTTTGCAATGGCTAATTCTCCCTTTAATTTATCATCTTCTTTTGAAAAATAGTTTACATTATTCTTAGTTGTAACTATGAATGTAGTATTGATAGAAGCTATTGTTGTAGGATTGATTCTAGTATCCATCACAATTTCCCTCTCCAAGGTGACTGATACAGGGTTATCCATATTATTGGGTAAATAATTTAGCCTTTCTTGGGAAATTTTGAACTTGAATTGATCAAATGTGAAGTTTGAAAGATCGAGTATTATATCTTCCTCTTCAAATGTGACCCCTATGTCGTTGGTCAAAAAATGCCCTCTAATGATGGGTGTGGGAGGCTAGATATTCAAGGTAGGTGGTATTGTTGCCACCTATGAATTCTTTTATTTGGCATCTTTTCCTTTTTATCTCGCTCCTTGGCACGTAATTATTCCTCTAGCTACTTGACCAATGCCTCTTCTTCTTTATTCTTCTTGTCAACTTCTTCAACTTGTTTTATTTTGGCTTCTTCTTCTTGTTTCATTCTCTATTCTTCTTCCTTCTTCCTTTTGTTTTCTTCTTCTTTTCTCTTCTTTGATGCTTCTTTACTATTTTTATTTCTTCTTGCTTTTTTTTTCTCTTGTTCTTCTTTCCTCTTTCTTTCCTCTTCCTCTTTTTTCTTTGCCTCCGCTGAATCTATGCTCTCTTGGGATTCCTCTTTTGAATGCTCAAGATTGTTTGTAGGCTTGGAAGGACCAATGTCTTTAGCTACTTCAACTGCTTTATTCACGTTAAAGAAATTATTTATCTTGTCTTCTTTTGTCCAAACAACCAGAGCGTACATCGAAGTAAAATTTATTCTTGCACAATGTCAGTGGAAACACATTTGGATTCATACACACACACACACACACACACACACACATAAATATATATGATAGCCCAATTCTTCAAACTTTAGACGTTCTAATTCTTGTGTCTCATTTCCCACTTCCTTGAAATTTTAAGGTAATACACTCCTATACACAATAGGAAGTTGGGGTAAGGAACCTTCTTTAACTTCATCAATGTACTGGTAAGCCTTGCATAAAGTTGGTATGCTACCTCTTGCAACACCACTTTATCGGCGATGAACAATGGCAACTGAGAGGAATATTATATGCACCAAACACTCTTATAAATGTGCCATTTGCTGGAGTAAACCAATTTTATACCTCAAGTAATGATGATATTACCCTTTTAAACATGCAAGTTGGCTCACTCTAAAAAATATTATGATATACCATTGAGATAAACTCCTCAGTGATTCTAGCATATGATCCTCTATAACCTAACTCCCATAGCAGTTTAAAATAGATGTGCATACGTGGTATATCAGTGGAAAAATTCCACTTCCATCCTAACTTTGGAAATTCCATTTTAGCACAAAATCCATCCAGTAAGTAGGAGGTCGTGTAGAATTCAGGTTTTTCTCCTTCTGCTAGATGCTTGGATTTCCTATCACTTGTCTTGAGTGAGGATGCAATTACATCTCCCAAATTAAATATGGTTCCTTTTTTGGCACAAGTGTGTATCATGGGAACCAAAGTTTCTTTAAAGTACTCATAATATTATCTTCCACAGAACCTGGAAAACATTTCCATCAGTATCTGATACACTTTATAAGTGATTTAGTCTTGTATATCCCACTGGTATTTTTGCCTAAACTTGTTGGGTTCTTGTCACCATGTTTTGAAAATATCCTTTGTAGGAGTCTTGAAATCACAATACCATCTCGGGATTTGATAATACTAAGGTGGAGGCATCTTAGAATATACACTAATGTTTCCCGGTTGGTATGATGCCAATGGTGCATCATTGATGCTTCTGAATATCATATTCTCATCATTAGTTTTCTCTAGAATTCATGCAATAATCTTAATAGATGGAAAGAAAGATGAATGAACAACCAAATTATGAAATTGATACTTTTAGTATTTATATAGACATCATAATCTTCTTCATCTTCTGAAATATCCTTTCTTGAGAATTCCTTGTATTTTTTGACCATGATAAATGTATTGACTTATCTATGTAACAAGAAATATTCTTAAATGTAGGCACTCTGTCACTTGGAATGTCAATCAATTCCTCAATACTACTTTTTTCCACATCCATCATTGGTATTTTCCTTGTAATTCGTTCCATATCTCATGTGGGCGATGATATATTAAAACATTAGAGATGAAATGTGCCCGATATTTCAAAAATATTTATTGCAACATCCATTGTTAGCCCAAAAACATAAATTTATTGACTATTCTTTTGAATGGCGTAATCTATAAAAAAACATTGCATTGCCTTAGTCAAAGTTTGAAATGGTAGAATAAAATTAAGGAAAGGCAAGGTAGTTTATAGTCATAGTTGCAATTCATATGCTTAGGCTAGACACTTTGATCGCAAAAAGAATTTATAGTGGTAGAATGAGGTGAAGAGGGGCCAGAGACTAAATTGCGCAAATACGATAAAAGGGTGTAGAATAATTAGTTTTGATCACAGTCGAAATTTGTAAGCACATGAAAATTATCTTAACCAATCAAGAATGATGGTGATAGAATGCGATTAAGAAAAGGAATCGATAGATAGGTTGCATGAATGTGATTTGAAGTGTTAAAATGCAACTGAAGGAAATAAAGATTAAGATTTACCGCAATTATGGATTTTAGTGATGACAACGATAAGAGGAAGGCTTGGTTAATGGTACAGATTGGATAACTATATTTTTTTCATCCATCTCTATGCTTTTAGAGTGGAAAAAGGGGAGGAATTAGCTCTCTGGACCATTTTTACCAGTGGGACCCAGTTTGGAAAATTAGGGTCTGAAACATTTTGAGAGCATTTTGAGGCATCAAAAAATTTTTTTTGGGGGTAAAAATTTGCTGCTTTAGTGCGGCAACTTTTTTTCCTATTCTACACAAATAAATTTCCAATAATGCAAGACTCACATCAATCATAGTCCATATGTGAAAGTTATGCCACTCATAAGTTGACCTTCCTATTTTCACCACCGTAATTTGAGAGGATGCCATGTAAGCCCCCATTATTCATGGAAAAGGGGATATCCACATGATTATTATGTAGAAGACTCTAGAAGAGTCTATATTATAACTATGGTTAAGAGTTGAGTTAGTAAAACATAACCACTAGTAGGATATCAGGATGTGTTATACCCGGGACACTAGGACGAAAATGAGTTCCATTCTTTTGAGTGTATTTGTCCCATAGCTGAGTAAAATAACTGAAAGGGATAAGAGATAGAGAAATAAGAGAGGATTTGTGCACTGTAGTAGCCCATAAGCCACAAACCATACTTCTTTGCACTTGCAACCATATTTCCATTCAGAGAAAGAAATCAAAGTGACCTCGCCTTCAAGCCATGTTTTTCTCTTGAAAGGGTTTCCTAGGTCATATCTTGTGTCAAATGTGTATGTGAGATTTTATTTATATTTTCTCTATTTTCTGCATAATTTTTATTCACATGCATGCATGATTAACAATATTCTACAAATCTATAAAACAAAAAAAATAGATTTGTAATAGTGTATAATTTCATATTTTGAATAAAATTTTATCATATCTATTGTGATGAACTGTACAATGGAATATCCACAACAATTTATAAACCATATTGGTATCAAAGCAGGTTTCCTTGGGTGTATTGTGGAGATTTTAAGGGGATTTAGATCGATTGGGCCAAAAGTCGTAAAACCTTAATCATGGTCGATGAATTTGTGAATAACCCTTGTGATCCTACAAAGGATAGGTTTTCACAAATGGACCAATAAGTCGCTGATACATATAGTACTGTAAATCTCCTCATGGTGGCCCTGAGAAATAATCTTGGAATATTTGGAGAAGATGGGGGTTCAAATGCAAAGGAAATTAGAAGGGGGATCAAAGATTAGGAAGAAACAAAGAACTAGACGAAGAAAGAACCCAGAAAATACCAACCTAGTTCGAGTGCCATGAATCAATCATAGCCTCTGTATAATATCAAAGAAAAGGTCAATATCAAGCCATACCATGGCGAGATCGAATCTCTGAAAATCAATCACTAATTGTAGAAATTGGAAGTGTATTTCGGTGTCCATCAAATTGAGGAATAACAAAATATTTCATTTGCACGACTGAAGCTGGAGGTACATGCCCTAACTTGATGGAAATCCACACGGATACCTTGAGGTGTGAGGGAGAGCCTCTAGTGACTAAGTGGTATGAATTAAAACCCTCAATAAGTCACAAGTTTACCCTATTAGGTATGTAGAGGACCAGTGGAACTGGTGGCATTACTTCAAGAAAACGCTAGGGCAAAGCATGTAGGAGTACACTACAAAGTTTAGAAAGATGGCCATAATGCTCGGTATCTCCCCAAAGAACCCAAATGTAGTCCTCAAGTATTTGGGGGGTCTACACTTCCATATGTGAGAGAAAGTGATGTTATTCAAGCCCAAATAAGTGGATGGGTCTTGTGTACAAGCACAATACCTAGAGAACATAGGCTTGAAGAAAGCACAATCAAGTGGATCAAAGTAGAGGGAGTAATAGGATGCTTCTATGGAGGGGAAGAAGAAGTAGAAAGGGGGAAAATATTAAAAGGTGACAATCACCACACACTAATGCAAATATCCCAACAACCACTACAACCACTACAATATTGACGACCATACGAAGGAAAAGTGTTGGAAGTTACATCGAGAGATTAAACCGAAGAACAAAAAGAAAGGCAATAAGAAGAAGAATATCATGGCCATTGATTTTAGCAACCAAGTTGAAAACAACTAGGACGTGGATGAGAATATCATCTATACGTCAGTGCAAAAGGAGGTGAATATGAGTAGCCTTCAATAATAGGAAGAGAAAGAAATGACCAAACTCTTCCATATAAAGATACAAGTCAAAAAGAAAAATATTGAGTGTTTGTAGATTTCTGTGGCGAGAATATCAATCTTGAGTATTTAGAATTAGTTCCATAGTAGTAATTTTTGTATCGATGTTTCAAGTCTATAGCAATACTCATTGTTAGGATCACATGTGAATCTCATTGTAGTAGAGTTGGTCAATAAATTGGGATTGGAATTTCGTGATCATCCAAGCCCATATCCACTAGGATGGGTAAATAAGGATGCAAAACCGAAGGTAACAAACTAGTGCAAAATTGGATTTTCCATCAATGTTGATTTTATTGATGAAGTAGAACTAGATGTGCTTTCCCTTTATGTATGTGGAGTCTTGTTTCCTAGGAGTCCCTACATGTACAATTGAGATGAAATATTCACGCAAAGAACCAACTAGTATCGACTTGTCAATGAAGGAAATTTTTTCACCATCAATGCACATAAAGGAAATTAAAAAATTTCATTGGGAAGTGCCAGCAAGCTAAGAAATTGATTAGTTCCATCAAGAAGTATGTTTTATTGTTTTAAGAGAAAATCAGTTCGCAGAAGAGTCAGTAAGCGGCAAGGCATCCTTGGAGGGGTTTACTAATTACTAGAAGAGTTACTATAGGCATACATGGATGTTCTCCAAGAGCCTAAGGCTTACCACCTAAGAGGGAAGTGGAGCACAAGATCCAACTATTGCTAGACTCCCCATCACCAAACATTGGGATATACAGGAAGTCTGTTATATAAGTAAGTGAGGTGAAGAAATAATTGAGCAACTGCTAGAAAAAATGTCATTTGATCGAGTACATCACCATGTGGGTCACCCATCATCATTGTGATGAAGAAGGACAAGGTTTAGCAGAGGTGTATAGATTATAAGCATTGAAAAAAATCACACTCAAGAACAGGTACCCCTTTCTCATGATAGATGATTTTCTGGATCAGTTGCAACAAGAAAAATACTTCACTGAGATGGAATTAAAGTCTAGATATCACCAGGTTTAAGTCAAAGAAGAAGATATCTGGAAGACTGCCTTCAAAACTAGGAAAGGTTTGTATGAGTGGTTAGTCATGCTATTTGGCCTATGTAATGCACCAGCTATGTTTATGAGATTGATGAATGATGTATTGCGCCATTTTATAGATTCATTTGTTATTGTCTATTTGGATTATGTGCTAGTATATAGTGCTACCTAGGAGGAGCACATCTCACATTTGACATAGGTGCTAGAGACATTAAAGAAGCACTAGCTGCTTGAAAATCTCAAGAAACGTGAGTTTTCATAACAATCTTTGGTATATATGGGGTATGTGATGGGTGGAGGGGAGTTGAAGAAAGATCCTGCCAAGATGGAGGCCATAATGAAATGTCTGCTGCCTACTAATGTTTCTGAGGTCATAAGTTTCATTGGGGAGTCAAATTACTGGAGGAAATTCATAACCTAATTTTTAGCGGTAGCAACAATGCTCCATGCCATAAAAACAAGTGGTAGGAGTTTTGAGTGGGGAAAGGGCCAATAAAATGCTTTCGAGGATCTAAATAAGAAGATTAGCCAAGCACTAGTTTTGGCATTACCAAAATTGCAAGAACCCTTTGAAGTGGAGACAAATGAGAGTGGGTATGCTATGGGAGTGATCTTGATGCAGGGATGAAGACCTATATGCTATGATTCTGAAGTATTTCATGGGGTAGTTCTTAACTACCCTACCTACGAAAAGGAGATCTATGCCCTAGTGTAAGATGCTATTGAAGTGGAAGCACTATATGATGGAAAAGGAGACAATAATCCACACAGATCGCCAACCACTACAATACCTACATGCCTAGAGTAAGCTACAACATATCAAACATTACAAGTGGATGGAGTTTCTAGAATAATTTCATTTGGTGATTAAGTATAAGAAGGTTAGAAAAAACAAGTTGGCCTACATGCTCTTAAGGCCACCCACATCGAAGATCACAGTTGTGGTGACTCTTATGCACATAGACCCATTCACTTATGATGCATATAGAGAGGCATATTCAAAGGATGAGGATTTCAAGGAGGTGTTTCAATAGTTGTAGAGTCAGAGTCATGTGCACGATGGAGACAACACCATTGACTACCATCTCTAGGATAGGTTACTATACAGGTTGGATAAGTTATGTGTTCCTAAAAGTGAGCAATTACAGTTGATTATAGAAGCTCACACCTCTAATATTGTAGGGAATTTTGGTGTAGGGAATATTGTGGCCAACTTGTAGAGATATGTGTATCGGCCAAAGATGTAAGAGTAGGTAGCTTGGTACATAAGAGGATGCATGATTTATTGTATCAACAAGCCTAGCAATATGAAACATGGTCTATATCATCCCTTACTTGTACCCACTCGTCCTTGGGAAAGCATTTCCATGGATTTTGTGGGAGATTTACCAAAAACTAGGAAGGGACATGACTACCTATTCATGGTAGTTGACATGATCAACAAGATGTTTGTTCTGATGCCCTATAAAAATACCATTAGTGGGAAAGAAGCAACAAACATGTTGTTTGGATAGGTCTCAATGCACTTTGGGACACCAAGGAGCATTGTTTCATACAAGGACACAGTATTTCTCAGTGGATTTTGGACTACATTGTGGGAGAACATGGACACGAAGTTGAAAATATCTACAACATTCTATCGACAAAAAGATTGTAAGTCAAAAGTAGTCAACATGAATTTGGTGCAACTTTTGAGAGGATACAACCAAACACATCCAAATATCTAGGAATAAAATATGGCATATATGCAACATTATTACAATAGAGAAGTCTACACTTCTACAAGAAAGTAACCCATTTGAAACTTGTTTTGGATACTTGCTACCTATCACCTTTTAGCATTGTATATGGACAACAAGAGAGAGCGAGGGAATATCTTACAGGAGATACCTCGAGTGATAATATATATATATATATATATATATATATATATATATATATATATATATATATATATATATATATATATAATATATATATATAGATATATATAGTATATAATATACTATATATAATATATATATATATATAAGACCAAGAAGATCCATATATAGGTACAAGAGACACTTTAGAAGTCATAAGATAAATATAAGGCTATGATCAACATATGATAGAGAAATCGTTCAAGGTGGGAGACTGAGTATGGCTACAATTGAATAAGGAAAGGTTACAAGGGCCTGGTAATAAAATCAAGGCTCTGAGGTATGGTCCCTTCAAGATACTAGAAAATGTGGGTGATAATTCTTAACGACTCATTTTACCACCATATATGCACATTTATTCAGTTGTGAATGTAGATAATTTGAAACTCTATGAGCCTTAAATGCTAGATCAGGAAGAGGAACATGTCCTACCTTTTGTGGAGAACTTGGCACCAGAGGCTTATGAAGACTTGAAATAATATAAAATTTTGCAGAAGAGGTCTAGAACTACAAGACATTGGTGACATGACCTTTGGTAGATTGAATTGAAAGGATAACTTCCAAGTAAAGTTAAATGGGATAGAAGATTTTGGGGACCAAAATCCTCCCAAAAAGGTGAGGCATGATTCATATTGGATCATTATATTTTTTGTCATCCATCTTGATGCTTTAAGAGTGGAAAAAGTGGAGGAATAAGCTCTTAAGAGCATTTTTACCAACATGACCCAATTTTGCAAATTGGGGTCTGAAAAATTTCGCGAGCATTTTGACACATCAAACAACGTTTTTTGGGGGAAAAAAATTTACCAATTTAGTGCCACACATTTTTTCCCTATTCTACACAAAAAGACCTTAAATCCAACGACACAAGAATCACATCAATTAGAGTCCCTAGGTGAAAGTTATGCCACTCAGAAGTTGATCTTCCTGTTTTCACCACCAAAATAAGAGAGGATGACATGTCAGCCCCCATTATTCATGGAAAAAGGGATATCCATGTGATTAGGGTGTAGAAGAATCTAGAAGAGTCTATATTTTAACTATGGTTAAGATTTGAGGTAGACAAACCTAACCACTAGTAGGCTATCAAGCTAGGTTATAACTGGGCCATTGAGAGGAAAAGGGGTTCCATTCTTTCAAGTACATTTGTTCCATAACTAAGTAAAATATCCGATATGGATAAGATATATATCACACAGAGATGATTTGTGTAGAAATTTCTCTATGGATTAGCTAACTCTAATACCATGTAGAAATTCTCACTGTAGATTAAACTAATTATGCAATGTACTAAAGAAAAATACTTAATCTACTTCTACAATCAAACTTGCAGAAGTTTAATTGATTTTGAGCAAGATAAAATAGAACAAATACAATAGAGAAGAAGAAATCATACACATGAAACACTGAAGAATACTCTGAGGAAAACCTCAGCTAAAAACCCCACTATCTGCATTATCATACAAGTGGAAATATCTCAGGATTACGTAAAGCTTTAGCTCTCACAACTATCCAACTTTTAGTACAATCCCTCACTGCTGCTCCTAGATAGAATAGACAACACATGTGCCTTCCTTCAGTCCTCCAAGTCTCCTATTTCCTTGCGCAGTTTCTCCTGGGCCCTCCAGCTGCAACTTGTGTGATTCTCACCTCACACATAACACCGACCTCTAAAATAACTGCGCAATCCTAAAGGAGATAATTCCTTTTGCATAAATGAGTTTACTATATAGGAAAATTCCTCCAACTGATAGTACACTATCCCTTCCTTTAATCTCAACTAGGTCTTTCTCTGAACTAACATGCATGAGTTAGTTATGAGAGAATATTCAGTTATCTAGAGAACACTAGTTGCATGCATGCATGCATTAACTGACTGAACTCATAATTAATTCCTCCAACTGTTTGGAACTAATTTAACTGGACTTAACTCAGTTAATTGAGCTAACTAATTACAACTCAAAGTACAACTTATCCTGATCACTTTAATTAAGGGATAACTTCCTCAATCAAAGGGATAGCTGCTGCATGTCTTCACATAGACTTCATGTTTGATTTTATCCAACTGATTAACTCAAGATGAATTAATTAATTATTTTTCAAATAGCCGGTGAGACTAAATTCGAATTTTAATTCAGGGACTAATTAAAATTGGAATCTATCCTGAAATGCTATTTATAACAATGCTATTTTCAACATTTCTATTTTATCATTCCTTGTTTCTATTTTCCACATTGGTACCTGAAATGCTATTTATAGCATTTATATTTTTAGCATTTCTTGTTGCTATTTTCAACACTCCCTCTCAACAAGAAAAACATTCAACTCTAACCCAATCCTGAACCTTTGGAATGTTTTGCATGTAACACTTCTCCCAAGTGTTCTTGCTCCAGCAACTCTAGAAACAAAAAAAATCTCCCAACTGACCTCCCTGTTGGGCTAGAAACACCCTATAATGCTGAAGCTCCCTCTCCCACTGACAAGTGCTCCCTCTGTGACCTCTGAACTGCTGCAACACTCCATGCATATCGCATCGTTGCACACCTATCTGTGCCATTCTGCACTGGTCCAACACTCCTGTGCCTCTCGCATTGTTGTAGCCTGCTAGCTCTGCACTGTCTTAGGATTCCTACACTGTAGCTCTCTCTGCCGCTCCATCCACATCTATCTCTATGCACTCATCTGGTCCTACTACTCCTCGTTGGGGCTCCCGTAGTAAGGTCTAATCCAAGAGGTTGGGTACCTCAAGGATCCTATCCCTATTTCAGCCTACTTGGGACTATCACTCCAGATCGCCCCACCTCCCACCTGGATGTATGGATGCATGTGATCCCTTTGCCCACTTGGCTTGAAATTCCCCCCCTATTGGAGGTCTTTGCATGAGTGGATGCTTCCACTGGGTCTCCTCTTGGCTTCTCTAGTTGTGGCTGCTCCACAACCTCCTGAAGCTGCTTCACCAATTGTGGCTCCTACACAATTATCTGAGACTTCTTCTGGCGCTGCATGTTGAGAGGTAATTTACTCTCCCTCTCAACCACCAAGTATCTAACCTTTGCTTTGCTCCTCAAGGCTTTGTAAGCATCTTGTACCTCAAGTGCATACAGGTTCTTGGAAAGCACACCAATCTGTTTCATCTTTCCCGCCATCATGAAATTTTATGGAAAAAGAGCTGATTTTAAATCAACTCTATCTCCCTCATCCGAACTCCGATTCAAC
>APFE031442991.1:150758-167754 GCA_000404065.3 Pinus taeda
GAAGAATCCTCCTCATTCTCGCCACACATTTCTTCCATTCCGCCAATTCTTTGGCATTAGCTGCTATTGGCTTGGGGACTTCTTGATCAATGAAGTCCTTCAAACCGTTGTCTCCTAATACTGCTACCATGCAATCCTTCCATGCTGTGTAATTCGAGCTACCATCCAGGGCATACTCGAGTCTCAAGCCATTGGATGCCATTGGTGAACTTTGAGATATGATAAGAAATCTATTTTGTACCTACAATCAAGAACTTCAAAACTTTGAACTTCTCCCTTCTTTGTATATTGTTCTCCGCTTTGATCACCTTTGCTCCGATACCATGTAGAAATTCTCACTATAGATTAAACTAATTATGCAATGTACTAAAGCAAAATACTTAATCTACTTCTACAATCAAACTTGCGGAAGCTTAATCGATTTTGAGAAAGATCAAATAGAACACATATAATAGAGAAGAAGATTCAATCACACATGGACCACAAAAGAATACTCTGGGGAAAGCCTCAGCTAAAAACCCCGCTATCTGTATTATCATACAAGTGGAAATATCTCTGGATTACACAAAAATTTAGCTCACAAGCTATCCAGCTCTCAGTATAATCCCTCACTGCTACTCATAGACTGAATAGACAACACATATGCCTTCCTTCAGTCCTCCAAGCCTCCTATTTCCTTGCGCAATTTCTCCTGGGTCCTCCAGCTGCCACCTGTGTGATTCTCACCTCACACACTACTCTGACCTTTGTAGTAACTGTGCAATCCTCAAGGAATGAATTCCTTCTGCATGCAAGAGATATTCACATGGGAATATTCTAGCAACTGATAGTGCATTGTCCCTACCTTTAATCTCAACTAGGTCTTTGTTTGAACTAACATGCATGAGTTATTTATGAGAGAATATTTAGTTATTTAGAGAACACTAGTTGCGTGCATGCATGCATTAACTGATTGAACTCACAGTTAGTTCCACAAACTGTTTGGAACTAATTTAACTGGACTTAACTCAGTTAACTAAGCTAACTAATTACAACTCAAATACAACTCATCCTTATCTCCTTAATCAAGGGATAACTTCCTCATTCAAAGGGATAATTGTTGCATGTCTTCACAAAGACTTCATGTTTGATTTTCACCAACTAATTAACTCAAGATGAATTAATTAATTATTTTTCAAACAACTAGTGAGACTAAATTCGAATTTTAATTCTCAATTTTAATTCAGGGACTAATTAAAATTGGAATCTATCCTTAAATGCTATTTATAACAATGATATTTTTAGCATTTCTATTTTATCATTCTTTGTTGCTATTTTCCACACTTGTACCTGAAATGCTATTTATAACATTTCTATTTTTAGCATTTCTTGTTGCTATTTTCAACAATTTGTACACTATAGTAGCTCGCAAGCCACGTGCCATACTTCTTTGTACTCAACCATATTTCCATTCAAATAAAGAGAGCAAAGAGGCCTCAATTTCTAGCTGTGTTTTTCTCATGAAAGGGTTTCCTAGGTCATATCTTGTGTCAAATGTGTGTGTGAGATTTTGTTTGGTAGTTCTCTATTTTCTGAATACTTTTTAATTCACATGCATCCACTATTAACAATATTCTAAAGATCTAGAAAACTTAAAAAAAAATAGAACTGTAGTAGTGTATAATTTTAGATTTTAAATATAATTTTATTAGATATGTTGTGATGAACTACGCAAAAAAATATCTACAATAGTTTACAGATCAGTTAAGGTTAATTACAATTGATAATTGCAAGGGATAGGAATGAGAAGGCAAATTATCAACGGTGAAAAAACTAGTAGTAGACAAGGGGGTACAAATTTACTATACTACATTATACTAATGCGACTTAGTAAGACAAAAAAATGACTAAGTGTTGAACAAGGTCTGACTCATATGACATGAGAGAAAGAGTTTAACTAAAATTCTAAATGCATGTCTATATACTATTGATTATAAAAAATGTGAAGTGACTTAGACTACAAAAAGTCACTAACACAAAAGACAAAATAGAAAAATAAAAAAGAAAGATGGGTGACCTACCTCGGTCCAAAACTTAGTTATAGTCGCAAGTCATGATGGTAGAGGATGGTCTGTAGGAGAACTCCTGACTGAGCATTCAAAGGCCTCTAAGAAAATACCATGATGAAAATGAAATTTGGGGGGGGGGGGGGGGGAAGGTCCCATATATAGATTTTTCTCACACGTGTGGTGAAAAACACAATAAATGCACTCTCAGATAAGGAAATGTGAGTAGAGTTAATGTGGTGTGAGTGGCTTCTTCAAAGTAGGATAGCATTGTAGAATGCAGTTGCGAAATGTAGATTACAAAAGTGCATTAAGTGAGCTGTAAGTACAAAGTGCGATTGCAACTAGACACAAAATTTTGAGTTAAGATGTAATGAACCTTTATGCAAGATTTTGGTGGTTGTTGTAGTGGCTACAACAATTGGCGATTCACAAGTAGGACCTCAATATCTCTATTTTAGGCATTATTCAAAGTGAAGTTTGATTCTTAGGAAGTATTCAATCGAGCCTATGAACCCCATTTTTTTTTTTTTTTTTTTTTTTTTTTTTTTTTTTTTTTTATTTAGCCTTTGTTACAGATTTAGTCTCTTATGTTGCCCTCATTAGCCTAACTCATATCATAATAATTTAGTTGGACCCCAATTTCTTCAGTTGAGGATAATGATAGAATTTATTGCAAGTTTACAATGTTTAAAATTTTGATACGAATATCGGGTGTTGCTCCATTGCGAGTGAGTGTCCAGAGGGCCCAATGGAGTCACTCAAGAAATCACAAGCATTTCTTCACTGGAAGTGAGCATTCGTAGCCCTGGTGAATTTGCTTGCATTATCTCTATGCGCAGGAAGCCTTTCTCAAGCCTTTACGCTTTTATTTTATTATTTTCTTTTTCAGGCACATTGGCATATTTTGGGTGTTCATTGCATCAGGGTAGATGAGGGATCTCAACTTATTTTACTTCCAGAGAGGTTGTTCATTGTGTTTCAAATATTTAAATATTTTATGAGATGAGTTTGCTTGCTTTTGTATTTTCTCCTTTTCCATTCTCTAACAATTGGGTAAACATGTTTATTAGCATTCAAGATTTCTATACTAATTCAGGCAACAAAGATCCTATTACGGGTACGAGGTATCATAGTTTGACTAGAGTTCTCCACATGATTTGAGTCATATTTTCCATCTAGATTCCATTGACTTATATGATATTTAGGACTAAACTAGTAGAAGGAGATCTAATGTCAGCCAATGGTTGAATAGTTACTAAAGTATTTTTTCAAACATTCGACATAGAATTATTAAGCCAAAGCAATACTTATATATTTAGAAGGCCTTTTATTTGTTTACAATGGGTTGGTAGAAAAATTGAAAGAAAATGCATATACAACAAAATATGAAAAAAAAATGACAATCCAAAAAAGAAATACATACAGAGAAACAACTCAAAGTGCTGCTAATGGAAATATAGCTTCAAGTCTTGGCCATTTATGAAAAGGGACTCAATATTTCCATTTAATGTTTGCAGTCTGTAAGTATGTATGCCAAGTTTTTAATGCACTTGATATGAACCAAGCCACAAAGTTTGGAACTTGGTGTGTTTACCATTATCTTCATGAGATTTATCCCATTTCAGAACAAGGTCACCCACACTGAATTCCTTGTCGCTTGCATACTTCTTATTGAACCATCATTTAATGTGATTTTGGTGGGAGGAAAACTTGTCATGTTCTTTTCGATATTCTTCTTCTAATTTAAACAGGGTGTCAATATTGCTTTGCATGATGGGATAAGGTTTACTATGGGACTTCCGTAAAAGTTGAAATTCTGGCAAGTAGAGGTTTAGAGGTAACTTCCTTCCAATAAACTAGGAAGTATGGTGAGGTACCAAGGGAAGGCTTAGGGGTGACTTGATAGGCCTAGAGAGAGTTGATTAAAGTGTTGTGCAAATTTCTCTACTGGGTTAGCACAATTTTCTTTATAATGTGAATCATATTTTTATTAATAGATTCAGCTAATCCATTACCTTGGGGATAATAATTGTTATAATATTTAAGAATAATTCCATTTTCCAGGGAAAATTCATATAATTTCAAATATGAAAAATATGAATCATTATAAAAAACAAGTGATGTTGGAACGTTGAACTTGGTGATAACATTTTGCTCGAGGAATTGTATAACTGCTTGATCATTCACCTATTTCAACGAAATGAATTCAACCCATCTCATAAGATAATTTTTCGTAGTAAGGATATAATTGTGCTACTTCAATGAGTGCAAAGTGATATCACCAATAACATCCAATCCCCATTGTTGAAATGGTTCTTCTTCTACAATAGGATGTAGTGGGGTAGCTAATCTACTTTCTCTGCTAGCACATTTCAAACATATTAGACATTTTCGTGCATATGCATGATCATCTTTGAAAAATTTCCACCAATAATATCTTGCTTAAATGATTTTGTGTGCCATGGTTTTTCTAGCGAAGTTTCCTCATGTCGGGCCATCATGGAACTCTTTCAACACCTTCTCAGAATCTAGAGCTTCTAGACATTGTAGAAAAATTGCGTTCTATTGCTTTCACAAGAGAACTCTATGGACCAATTGATACGAAGTGAAATTTAATCTAATGGCACTCCTTTGTTTTTCTGTTAGGTGTGATGGTAAATTCCCTTAATCCAAATATTTCATTATTTCTGTATAGTGTGACCATGGCATATTGAGTGTATGAACATAATCAATGTTATACATTTCCAATTCTTGTTCCCAATCCAAAATTTCTCTTCTTGTTGATAGGAAGCTTCAGAAACAGGATTGCATAGAACATGGCCTTTAATGGTGTGAGAAGACTTGAACTCAAGGTCATATTCTCGCAAGAAAGTCATCCAATTTTTCCTTCGTTCCCCCAGTTCTTTCTACACAAATAAATATCTAACTGCAGAGTGGGGACAATTACCTTAACATGACTTTTGAGGATATATGGCTTAAAATGTTTGACCTCCTTGTAGATTGCATATACTTTCTTATACATGTATGGACATAACTCATTTGCATTTTGGTGCTCATAAATGAGATGGGATGTTTGTTTCCCTGATCATCCTTTTGTGTCAGAATAACCACTAATTAATAAACTGAAGAAAATGTGTAGAGCATGAACTCTTTATCAAAATTAGGACTCAAAAGAGCTATATCTTCAACGATAACTTCCTTTATTTTGGAAAAGGGTTCTTTCTATTTTTGGTTTCATTTAAAAATGACATCCTTCTTTATCATATCTTGTAGAGGTTATACAATATGGGAAAAACCTGATACAAATTTACGAATGAAATTGATCTTGCCTAAGAAGGACTACATAACCTGATTTCCATTAGGAAATGAGATTTTCATGATTTCCTTCACATCCTTTGGGTCAATAGTTATATCACTCTTAATTATAATGTGTCCTAAGAGGTTATCGACAGACACAAAAAATATACTCTTCTTTGGATTGAGTGATATCCCATATTTTTACAACACTCAAATATTTGTTTCAAATGACGCACATGATCTGATCTTATTTTAGAAAATACCGTAACATCATCGAGATATACAACCATGTTTTGGACTATCAGTCCTCTGAAAGCGATTTCCATAACTCTTTGAAAGGTGTCTCTAGCATTAGTGAGGCCAAAATGCATTCACCTAATTGTAAGGGCACCCCACTTTGTTCTGAATGTTGTCTTGAGTATATCTAGATCAACAGTAGAACTTGGTTGTAACTAGAGAATCCATCGAACAATGAAAGAATCTCATAACCATACACAATTTGCAATATATTATCCATTAAGGGGACACGATAATTATCCTTGTCCGAGGCACCATTTAGGTTCCAAAAATCCACACATAAGCGATTTTTCAAAATTTATTTCTCATAGGAACTAGGTTAGATACCTAAGCAGAGTGCACGACTTTAAAAATAAGCCTATCATCCAACAATTTCTTTAGTTCCTTTTGTATCAAGGGTTCTAGGGTAAGGTGTACCTTTCATATTTTTTACTGAAATGGTTTGACCCCTTCCTTGATAAGAATGACATGTTGAATTATTCTCATGTCATGCGTCTTAAGGTCATCATGCATCCACACAAAAAAATCTTGATATTTCTTAAACAACTGAATAAATGATCTTCATTCTTCAGGAGTGTAGCATGTGCCAAGGTTCACAAACTTTGGGTCTACCTCTATTCCCAAATTGATTTTCTCATGCAATAATGTGGAGCTTTTGACTTTCGTGTTGGGTGGTCCCTTGAAATGATTATGAATATCAAATAACTTTTCCAAAGATACAACACATTTGGGCATGGGGTTCCCATTTTGCATCTTTGTCTATAGTCGCATCTTTAAAAATGTCTGCGTAGGCAAGGAAGTCAAGAATCAATTTTTTAATCATTAAATATGCAAACATTAGTTATATTGTCCGATATAACAAGATTATAGATAATTTCAATAGAAACCCATATCTAAGAGGGGTAAACCTAGCTCTTGCATTAGCTAAAGTGTTTGCAATAATATTATTTATCCTAGGCATCGATATGATATTAAAATATTTAAAGGAAGAAATTAGATGCCATACCTCTTGTTGGTAGGTTTTAGATGAGGAGAAATACAATTAATAGTGTTTTGGACCTACCTCATGATGATTTCAGAATCACCAATGACCTTTAAGTACCCTACCTTCAAATCTATGGCCTTCTTTAAACTAAAAATCAATGCCTCATATTCAACAATGTTATATGTACATTGGAATTATAGGTGACAAAATATCCAATTGTTATTTTTATTTGGGTCCATGAGGATGGAACCGACACCAACTCCATCTTGTGTCTTTGGTCCATCATAATAGAGACTCCAAATATTAGCATTTATAGAACTATTAAATAAAATATTATTATTTACATCTATGAATTAATTCTCACTAGTTAGATTACATGGAAGGATTTCTAGATGTGTATTTGATGGAATTTGTGATGGTTGTGCTTGATAATAACCAATGTCCGATTCTAAAAAGAAATCCCCAATATATCTTAAGCAATATTGATAGGCTCATTTTCAAGTGGGTGTAGCTTGGGTGGTAGGGAGGAGTCACTCTTATCCTCCCCACCTAGATTCCAATCCCACTGAGATTGACATGCTCGCTCCTTGGGAGTAATTTCTACATGAAAGATAACCAACTCTACTAGACATGGGTGGGTTTTTCATGGATGTATCTAGTATTGATCTTTAATACAATGAACCACAAAACAAAATTACTGATAGGTTAATTGGGGCCTTCCAACTTGATCACAATATGTTTCATATGTGGCTCACTATTAACTCTTATTTTATTATTCTCACTGTTGGGATAGGGTTCCCAGGGTTAATTTTGGGTTAGTTTAACCAAATTTTGTAAAAGAATGTAAAGTTTCCGCAAAATGTGGATGTAGAGCGCGCAACTAAGTAGGAGCCAAAGGGGCTTAGCCCCTTGTTTGGGTAAGTGATAGGTCGGTTTTGAGACTCACCCATAGGCTGCGAGCCATGGTATTGTAAGAAAGAATGCTATATATAGTTGAGTCATAGCAAGTCTAATAGAAAAGTAACTAAGTCAAGATAAAGATTGTTTTGGCAAGTGCTAAGACGCTTTGTTTCCTATACCTAGGTGAAAGGGGAAGGCTCATGTAGCTAACTACACAGGAGGCCTTGGTAAGTCCACAGCTGAGTGAGCGGACCCTTGCAGCTGAGTGTGCAGGGTGAGACTGCAACACACGTTACGTAGGTTGTTTCCGAAATGGCCAACAATTAGGGTTTTGTTGGTTGGCACGAACAACTCTGAACCTGGGTTAGGCCCCTATAAGCCAACACTTACCATTATAGGGAAACCAAAAATGAGATCAATATGAAGAAAAATAACCCTGAAGCTTGCTTAACCAATATCTACTCAAAAGTAATCCATAATCTTTAGGGATGTCTACAACTACAATATCGATTAATACATATTTAAGCACATCAACTACTTGTACTTGAGGTCTATTTGTTGCATGATTTTTGCATCAATATTCTATAGATTATCATTAATATTTCCATAAATAGACAAAGGAATTACATTTTTATATGCACTAGAATCAACTAAGCAGTTATGAACATTGTAGTTTAAAATATCAAACATGAGAAAAAAATGAGGGAACTTGTGATTGTGAATTAGCTCCCAGATTTTCTGCATTTATGATAACTTTAATGTTTGCATTGGCTTGGGATTGAGGAGTAGGAAAAGTTACAAAGATAGAAGTAGATTTACTTGATGAAGTTGTTGAGAAAGTCTTAATAATCAACTCCCTTTTCTAAGATAACTTAGCCAAATCAAAGAGTGTTATGTTTGCTCATTGTTTCTTCATATCTTCAAATATGTTATATCCCATATTACTCTGTACGCTCTTGTTGTGAGCCGAAGAAGTTGAATGAGATGGCTAGTTAGATAGCTCTGGTGTCTTAAAACTTCCTTTATTAGTTCCTGAAGCGCCTTTTTAAGTTTTCCTACTCGTAGATTTAGGAGTTAGACTCTAAGAAATATCTTTTGGATGGAGTATTTTTCTTCTCCTCCAGAGTAGGTTGAGATAAAGGTGATTTGTTCTTAATATTATATGAATTTTGAGGGTTGGTGGGCTGATATTCTCCAATTGACACTTCACCAATCAACTACGAATCACTACCTTTGACCATATACACCATTAATATACATGACCCAATATTAGTATAATCCTTTGTTGGGGTAGCCTCTTCTCCTTAATTTAAATGTTTAGGTTAGTCTTCAGTGGCGTAATCATCAACCAACTTATTGATTACTAAGGTCATTGAATTCACCCATTACAGACATGTCTTTTTTGAATAGACTGCTTGATGAAAACCATAGTAATTATCCATCCCCAACTCTTCTACATTTAGATTAAAATTTAAGCTATGAGATAACTTGAACAAGGGGTTGTTTTTGTGCTTGAAGATAATATTAAAGGGTTTTTTACTTGAATTACATCACTTGTACTTCTCTTCAAGTCTGAAACCTAATTAGTTAACTTCTTAAGTGATTTCACAATAATCTAAATATATGAAGTTTATTTTTCAGAAGACTTACTTATGGAGGCCTAGGGATTCTTACCACTATCCTTTGAATCATCTTGTGTGTTAAGCACTCAAATAAATCTGAGATATTTCTCAATTTATAAATATTCAATGAACTTTTCTGCTAATGTGACCCTGTTATCCCTTTAACAAACATAACAATGTTAGATGGTAGGAATGTAGTGTAATAATCCGATTTAATTGAGTCATGGGGTGGAACATCAACATGAAACTTATTCTAGATTGTAGTAAAGCATTGATTAAATTCCTTTTCCTTCTCTTTATTTCCCATCTTCAAGTTAATTAATTCTTTCAACAACATTGTTGACAACTTCTCTTCAATGAACTTCTCCAGGAAAGCCTTCTTAAATTATCCCCAAGTAGTAATCGATCCTACCGAGAGACTATAATACCAAGTTGTAGCTTTGTTCTCAAGTGTATAAGGAAAAATCTTGCAAGCCACATCATCATACCACACATCCAATAATATTACTGACAAGTAAACACTATTGACATGATCCTCTATGATAGTAGGATTATCTAGATCAAACTTCGTAATAAATTTCTTTGGATGGCAAGGAAAGTGGTGTAGAATGCCTGGAAGATTAAGAACCCCTTATGCCATCCATGTCAGTTGTTTGTTTTAAACTATATTGTTATTATTCTCTTTGTCCTCTTTGAGTTTGAGATTTTTTTTCTCATTCTCAAAATTCCCCTTATTCTCCGGTATCTGAAAGTTATCACCATTCGCTGGTGCTTCCAAATTCTCACATTCCAAATTTTCCAAATTAGATGGTCCTTTGTTACTTTCTTTTGAGCTTATTTCTATCGAATTTTCCAAATCTTCCAAATAAGCGTTAACCAATTCTTGCATCGTATCAATTGACACTCCATGATGAGTTGCTTTAGGTCTACTTGAACGCTTATGGGGTAATATGGGTGTGATTAGAAGGAGTCCAATATTTCTTACATATTCATGAGTAAAAGGATGGATAAATCTTAACTGATCATGATTAACTTCGAATACTCTCTCAAGACTATGTGGAGGGGGATCTTCGATTTCAAGACGTTCCCACAAAGGAGGGTTTGGTGGAGGGGAATTTGGTTGATTACTAGCTTGCTCAAATGTCTTGGGGAAAGAATGTGGAAGTTTACCAACCATACAATGGTGACCCTCCTTCTAGTGCCAAATATGTTGGTATGCCAAAATGTTTCGCTAATGCTAAATGGATATCCTCGGTTCAAAGTCCCAATTACACCTTACATGGTTTGGGGTAGGAGTCCCATCTAATAGATGGGCCTGACTGCCACCATGTTGTTTCGAGATTTGTTTTCGAAAGAATGAGAAACACGCAAGAAAACTGATATAACTCTTGAAAAACACAAGATAAAATAACTTATGAAATACTATAAGAGTAAGATACAAAAGACACTACCACAACTAAAGTAAATAACACGAATCTTTAAAGGAAGGATGTTAGCATAGTTCAACTAAGATACATGGAGAAATAATGATTTGTTTATTAATTGAAAATTAGTTTGCAAACTACAATGACATTAAAAGCGTCAGTAGCATACAACTTCAAATAAGATAATTGTTACAATCAACGAAATAATTTATTAAATTTAACACATGTAAATACATACACATACCATCGAATCACCAAGAGATGAGTCTTACAATGTTCAAAAATACATAAATGAAATTTCCGCCTTGGATCAATGAGCTTATCAATATTATGTATAAATGTCTAGTGCACCATTACAAGAAGCATCCATGAAATCCAATAGTGGAGATGCTAAGCTATCACTTTATTTCTCAAAATGATGTATAAACTCTATAAAAAAAGCTGCTCAAAGTGAGTCCAAAACTCAAAAATCCTTTTGATCTAACTAGGAGGGTATATTTATACAAAAATATAGGCGACTCTTCACCTTCCTTCATGGGTATTCAATTACCCTTGTGAATTTTCAACTTCCTCTTTAATTTTCATTTATACATTATAGTTCTAATATAAAACTGCTTTTATTTACAAATTTACAATGAAATTAAGAAAACAAAATTTGTTCATGGAACAAGATGCATAATGGGCATGTTAAATGCCTCAATGTGTAACTCTCAAGCCAAATATGTGTGCCAAGCCTTGTATTTAGCAGTGACCAATGTGACATTGTGTTCTAGTTGATTTTTAAATATCACTTGACATTCCAAAGCATATGGGAGAAAGACGTTTGATTCTGTTTGCAAATGAATCAAAAGAATCGAGAGATCAGTATGTAGCTTCACTGGCTCTGCAACATACTGTGTGATTACATCCTTTGTAACTTCTAAATATTATCACATAATAGATTTATTCATAGAATCTATCAACTCTTGAATCTCTCTCTTAAATTCCTCTTCTGGCCTTGTTTCTCTTATTGCACCAATAAAAGGTATCTTGTGCACTTTGATGAGATATTCCAACCCACTGTGAAGCTTTTGATAAGAAAACACAGTCATAGCCATGCTTTTTCCCAAGTTCTCATGTGATTGCATGAACATTTACACTTCTACCTTGTCCAATTCAACATTTAATCTATCTTTTATAGTAGTTTAGTTTTTGCATTGGGATACTTCGTGCTCCATTACAGGATGTGATCCATAATTGAGAGTGCCAATATTATCAATTTTCATCACCCGTCGAAGTCTCTTTGCATCTTGAGCAGTGGGGCTATTACTTTTTGTAACATCATGATTTCATCATAAACCCACCTTATGAATTATTCCAATACCTTATCCTCCTCAAGAATTGTCAATTTTAGATCTTCCTTGAAGGAGTTTGTAGCTAGCAAAAATTGATTCTATGCACAAAATTGATCATTTTGTCGTTTTGTAATGGATATTTCCCCCTTTAATTTCTCAAATTCTTTTGACAAATGGTCTACATTCTTCTCAGTTGAAACTATGAGTGTAGTATTGATAGAAGCTATTGCTGTAGAATTGATCATGGTATCCATCACCATTTCCTATCCAAGGTGACTCATATAGGTTTATTAAGATTCCTAGGTACACATTTTCACCCTTCTTGGGAATTTTTGATCTTGAACTAATGAAATTTGAAGTTCAAAATATTGAATATTCTATCTTCCTCTTCAAATGTGACCCCCATCTCATTGGTTGCAAAGTGATCTCCAACGATGGGTGTGGGAGGCTAGATATTCAAGGTAGGAAATATTGTTTCTTCCTCTAAATTATTTGATTTGGCCTCTTGTTCTTTTTCATCTAGCTCATCGGAAAGCAATTCTTTCTCTAGCTTCTTGGTCAATGCTTCTTCTTCTCAACTTATTCAACTTGTTTTCTTTTGGATTCTTCTTCTTGTTTCATTTTGTATTCTTCATCCTTCTTCCTTTTTTTTCTTCTTTGTCACTTCTTTCCGCTTTCTAATTGCTACCTGCTTTTATTTCTCCATTTCTTCTTTCTTCTTTCTTTCCTCTTCATCTTTTTTCTTTGCCTCCTCCAAATCCATTCTCTCTTGGGATTCCTCTTTTGAATGCTCATGATTTTTTTTAGTCTTGGAAGGACTAACATCTTTAGTTTCTTCAACCACTTTAGTAGCATTAAATAAATTCTTTATATTTTCTTCTTTTGGCCAAACAACTAGATCATACATCCAATTAAACCTTATTCTTGCATAATGTTGAGTGACAACACCTATGGAGTCATACATATGATAGCCTAATCCTCCAAAAATCAAACATTCTAATTCTTGTGACTCTACTTTTGCTTCCTTGGAATTCTTAAGGGAATATGCTCCTATGTACAATGGGAAAGTGGGCCATGGAGCCTTCTTTAAATTCAACAATGTATTGGTAAGCCTCATAGAAATTTGGTATGCTACCTCTTGTAACACCACTTTATCGATGACGAACATTGTAAATTGGTGTGGACTCTTATATGCACCAAACACTCTTATAAATGTGCCATTTTCCAAAGTAAACCAATCAACTAACTCAAGTAATGATGACCTTTTATTTCAAACATGTAAGGTAGCTCACTATCAAAAATATTTTGATATAACATTGTGATAAACTGCTTAATGATTCTAGCATATGATCCCCTATAACCTACCTCCCATAGAAATTTGCAATAATTGTGCACAAGTGGCATATCATTGGAAAAAGTCCACTTCCATCCTAACTCTGGAAAATCCGTTTTTTCACAAAATCCATCCAGTAAGTAGGAGGCCATGTATAATTTAGGTTGTTCTCCTTCTGTTGGATGCTTAGATTTCCTAACACTTGTCTTGAATGAGGATGCAATTACATCTTCCCAATTTAATGGAAAAATCTATAGAAACACAGTGCACTGGCTTTATTCATAATTTGGGATGGTAGAATGCAAGGAAAGGGTAATGAAGTCTATAGTTGTAGTTGTGGTTCAAAGGCTTAGGCTAGACGCTTTGATCACAGTTAGAATTTATAGTGGCAGAGTGAGTTGAAGAGGGCTTAGAGACTAGTTTGTGTGAATGTGATAAAGGGAGTAGAATAATTGATTTTGATCCCAGTCAGGAATTGAAGGCTATGTGAAGCCTCTTAAGTGCTATCATGATTGAAGGTGATAGAATGCAATTAAGAAATGGGATTGATCCATAGGTTAGGAAAATTCGAATTGAAGGGTTAAAATGTGATTTGAAGGGTTAAAGAGTTAGGGTTAATTACAATAACATATTTTAGTGATGAGACTAATAGAGGAAAGTTTTCTTAAGGTCAATCGTAGTTGTGAATTGCAAGGGCAAGAAATGATAAGGTTAATTATTGAAGACGAGGAAACTAGTAGTAGATGCAGGGTAGAACCTTACTATACTATATTGCACCAAAGTGACTGAGTAAGGTAGAAAAATGACTAAGTGTTGAACAAGGTCTGGCTTGGGTGGTATAAGGGAAAGAGTTTAAATGAGAGCCTAAATGCATGTATATATACTATTTATTATAAAAAATGCAAAATGAATTAGAATGTAAAAAGACACAAACATAAAACACAAAATCACAAAAACAAAAATAAAGATGCATGACGTACCTTAGTCCAACGCTCAGTCCCAGTTGTAAGTTGCAGTGACAAAGGATGATATGTAGGAGAATTCTATGCTGAGCATTCAAATGAATCAAAGAAAATGGCATGGTGAAATTGAAATGTGGGTGGGTGCCTGTATATATATATTTTTCTCACATGTGTGGTGATAGACATAATAAATGCGCTCTCACAGAAGGAAATGTGACTAGAGTTAAGGCAATGCAAGAGGCTTCTTCAACACATGCTAGCATTTCAAAATGCAATTGTATAATATATATTACAAAAGTGTGTGGAGCAAACTATAGGTGCAAAGTGTGATTGCGACTAGTCACAAAATTTTGAGATAAGATGTGATGAAAATTTTTGCAAGATTTTGTCAAGCAAAAGAGGTTTAGGAAAATTTAAGAGACTTTTGTTTAGATGTTTATAATGGGGGATTCCAAATTTTAAAATGTCGAAAATTTGGGGTTTTTGTAGCAGCTACAACACACTGAAAATATTTGGACTGAATTATTTTCTTGTTTGGACTCAATTGTCTTAGAACTCATCTTACCATCCTTAATTTGATGGAAAAGTTGAGATTGTGAATAAATTTTTAGAAGGATATCTAAGTTTCTTTTCATATGGTAAATAAACATATTGGGTCAAATGGTTTCCTTTGGCAAAGCAGTGGTACAACACATCCTCCCATACCTCATAAAAAATGTCACAATTTATGAAAATTTGTGGATATCATCCCCCATCCATCACATGACCCTTGAACAGGACTATAAAGTCTCAAGCAATAGAGGACCACATATAATACCAATAATAGGTTCTTAAACTATTGAAGGACAAATTGTTTATGGTACAAAATATGCTGAAAATAAGTAGATCAACATTGCAATGAAATGGAATTTGAAGTGGGGGTTTGACTATTTGTGAGACTACAACCATATAAATAGATGTCCCCCAGGCAACAAAATAATGAAAAAAATTAGCACTAAGTTAGTATCCCCCAAATAGGGTGTTGCAAAGGATTATAAGTATGGATTACAAATTGGATTTGCCTCCATCTTCATGTGTACATCCAATCTTACATTTTTCCTACTTAAAGAAGGTAATCAATGACAAGATCCCAATCCATATTATTCTACCAAATATTAACAAAGAAGGGAAAATCATACTAGAACTAGAAACAATCTTAGAAATAAGGACTAAGAAATTGAGTAGTCAAACATTTATTGAGTACCTTATCAAATGGAAGAACCAAACAATGGAAGAAGTGACATGGGAAGATAATTTGTTCATGTAGAAACACCTATAGATAGTTAAGTGTTGAGGACACCACTTCTCTGAAGGGGAGGGTCATGTTAAGGCTTATATAACACCCATTTTAACCATAAACCCCCTTATTAAGCCCTAGATATTGAGCGATTACATTTCTATTTTTATATTGTTATATATGCTAGAACATCTCATCATCCCTTTTTGTTGTAATTGTACCCTTTGCATCTTATATCTATACTAAGGGGACCTAGTCTTAGAATCATCAGTTATTTTCTTGTACATTGTATTCATTGTAAATGTTAGGTCCCTATAATATTAGTGATCCCCGCATTACTGTTGTTTTTATATCCCTTATTGTTATTATTGTGCCCCTATTGTCCCCATATTGTTATTATTGTGCACCATAGAATCCCTTTATTGTTATTTTTGTTCCTTTACATTATTATTGTTAGGTTGGCTTGGTTATATTGTGACCCCGTAGACTCCTATATATAGAAAGGAGATTTTTTCATTTGAATCATCTAAGAATTGTTAATTTGTGTAGTTTAAATGAGGTTTCCCCCTCAAAGAGTCTTCTTTCTAAGGCGTTCATCTATCTTTTCTATATTTTTGTGAGTTGGTTTCATAACATTTGGTATTAGAGCTTTGGATTCTAGGGTTTCGCTGCTCCAAAAAGGTCATCGTTCCATTTTCGCTATAGATTTTTTTCTGTGATGTTTCATAAGCTAAAAAAATAATCCATTTGGGCCGAAATAGTTATGAACTTCAGAAACAGGACATCCTCTAACTTTTAGTGTATCAGTTTTAGGTACTAAGGTTGAAACAGTGACACGTGGCACGTCGTACAAGTTGGCTCTACTGAACTAGTCTATAATCAGGTCACCGTGGGAGATTTGGCATAACTCTTCCTTGGAGAATCCAATTTTGATCAGATTGGTGGCATTGGAAAGAGGACATAGAGGGCTACTACAAGTCATGATTTCAGAACTGGGAGATCCAAAATCATAGAGTTACATTAGATTCAATATCGAGCTCCTACAAGTGAAAAAAAATGTGTGTATTTTTTAAATTTTTGCATATGCTTGGTTTGAAAAATTAGTTTGAAGGAATTCAGAGGGCATAGTGAAGCATTATTATCGGTAATTTATGCCCCGAAGAAAGAAAATGGAAACACCTAGTAAGCAACCTAAAAGTTCTAGCATGACTCATGAAGAAGAGGAAGAAATGCAACATGATATATCAATATTACAAAACCAAGTGCAACAAATTTCACCCGCACAAAAGGTAATAGAAAATAAGATGGATGGTTTAAAGAAAGACGTAGAAGCTAAGATGGATTGTTTAAATAAAGGCTTTGAAGCTAAGATGAATGACTTGGAAGCTCAGATGGACAACGTGGAAGCTAAGATGGATGGCATGGATGATAAGATGGAAGAATTGAAGATAAATTTGAATAAGTTGCTACCAGAAATGGTCACTAATGGTGAAAAGGTAGTAAAGTAAACTCATGATG